>KZ807083.1:249547-263817 GCA_000696205.2 Oncopeltus fasciatus
TATATATATAGCATAAATATATGTTTACTATATATCACAGCTGCGAGTTTTTCATTTTCTACATAGATGACTATATAGATATATAGATAATGAAGTGTATAAAAAACAAATGACTGTTTTTCAACGCATTATTTGTATTATTATATTTTAGATATTGATTTGAAGTTGAATGGGATTTAACAAGTTTAAGGGATGCTCTAAAGGGATTATTAAGTATAGGTAAGTTTTAAATAGGATTAAAACATTTACAGTCCTTGGAAATCTTTGAAATTTGTTAAGAGAGTCATTATTTTTTATTAAGCACCTTTTTAGATAATAGAGTTCATGACTTGCATGCTATAGGTCCTTGATCTACATTCCGCCTTTCTTGGTCCTCTCTCAGATAAAAACTCAAAGTTCCTTAAAATGGTATACTCAAGTTGCGCTGTTAGAGTACCAGCTATTTTTTATTAATGGCAGGACCAGTGAATATTACTGCCATAGCTTTTCCCTGAGAATGGAGAAAGACGAGCACCCAGACAGAGGAGATTTGTCAGTATACTGGTGAAATTTCATCAAAGGATACAGTTTAAAAAAGAGAAAAATATGAGTCCTCCAAGGTTTGTAGAGGTGGTGGAGGAGAACCTATCATCCTGTTTATGGGAATACTAAGCCTGAATTCTATACTTATCAAAATGTAATAGATCACTGAGGTCTGGCCAAACACACTAAATACCCGATAGATTATGCTTATTGCTAACAAGCAAAAATATTAAGTTCATTTCATCTCTTCTAATAAAATATTTGTTTTCAATGTTCTCCGATGAGGAAAGTAGTGTATATCATGAACCTAAACATGTCGAGGAAGTCCAGAAATCTACAAAACCGCCAGGCAGTGCCAGAGGTCATTGAGTTCCCCCAAGACAATCTCAGCAAACACATTTAGGAATTCCACATCAGCTAGGCCGCGAACTAATCAACACTGGCACGAAACGGCCTTGCCAGGTCACACTTATGCAAATTTGGGTCTTTATCAAGAGTATTTGTACACACCACATTTTTTTTTTCGCTCGTAACTCCGCACCTCAGATGTCGGTGGGGAATGTTTGGGAATTTACATTTTATCACCTGAAACATGGAAGTGGCTTACAGAATAAATCTGCGAAATGTTCCTGGGAGAATTTGAAAACTGTTAACGACAAGTTAGATAGGCATATAAGAATTCCATCTATGATTCATAACTCCTTCCATATTTCTTCAAAAATGGTATGATTTATATTTTTTAGAGCCATTAAAAATAAGATTTTATTTGGACACAATTTGTGCTGCTAAAATTAGATATATTTGAGAAATATTATGTTATTTTAAAATATTGTGTTCATCCATTCGTTCATGGTCGACCACACACGTTACTCCCACGCACAAACAGGATGTTCCGTGTTTTTAAACATTTATTCTAGTAAAATTTCTTCCCGCTTCACCCTTTTCCACAGTAAACTGCCATACCATCCTAAACCACTAGCACAGACCTTGTCTTCCAACTCCAACCCCTACAACCCTCCCCGTCGACTCAAACAAAGATGGCCCCGCAACCTCCTGGGGACATAATCTGTAAATAATTTGAGAGTGGTGTCCCTGGTCACCTTCTTTTCTCATGTGACTTTCATTAATGTCAATTAGTTTTTTTTTTACTATTCATTGTAATCAAATTACAAAATGTTTTTATTTATTTTTAACATAATGTAATATGTAAACGAAAGTTATAAAAAGGAAAATTCTAGTAAAATTATTTGTTTATTTGTCAATATAAATGAACTAATATTTCATTTTAGCTTATTCTGGGAATGCAGCTAGCCATTGAGGGAATTTTGAAAAAATTTATAGAAATATCTCATTCATTCTCAATGTTATGTTTGTTTACAACAAATAATACATCTATAGGAAAAAATTTACCTAACTACACCTAACAATACATCTAATTTAACTAAATCTAAAAATGACAATATACAGGGGTTTCATCCGTCATCTGCTCGTGTCTCTCAAACCTGATGCTTCGGGTTCAAATCTCGCCCACGGTAATCTTTTATAAATAAATATAAAAAGCTAGTTCTGAACCAAGGATGTTTAGAATGGGGTGGCAACCTGTAGACAGCCCCTTCATGACTTCATTAGTGGTTAAAAGAGTGGCTACACACACACACAAAATATGACATATACCAAACAATTTATACCTAACACAATTAACCCCAACAATAAATTAACCTAACTATAACGACTGCTAAAGGATTTTAGCAGATTTCCTTAAAGAAAATCAAGCTATTCACGTTTGTCCTGCGGTATTATTTTTTAGATAAATTTTTTTATTTATCACCCTACCTTATACATATTATAAACACACATAAATGGGATTCTTCTCTTGTACACGTTAACTTATTCGTGTTTTAAAGATGAGTCAATTTCAAAATACTTTACCGGAATTAACACTTATACAATTCAACCAGTTCAGACTTAAGTAACCGAATGTAGTTGCAATTGTGTACGGTTCAGGATACAGTGCACTGACGTGGTGCAAGCCTGTCGTATGTCAAACTGGGACACAAGTGCTAATAAAAACACAAGCGCACAGATAAAAACAAAATATACAATTTTGAGCGGAACATGTTTTTACCGTTGCTTCTCCTATACAGATCGGTGAAGACTATTAAAATTGTTTGAAAGTAAGACTAAATTGAATGGGGAAAGATCAGTTACGAATTTGAAACATTGTTAATGCATTTAATATTTTTATTGTAATGTCAAAATTCAAATTTAAGCTTGAAATTTCCTTGTTCTTAAGTCAATCGACATGGAGAATTCCTAGCGGAGATAGAATTACTTTCAAACATTCCTATGATAGTCAGAAACCTTCTTTGGGAATTAATTTACAAATGGACGGGGAAATTCCATCTAATTCGTGTCTCGTTTCGAGGTCAACGGACACCAATCCTTCATTTGGTTTCCATACGTTTACTGACAGAAAACGTCGAAGGGAGAGACAAATCCTCTCAAAATTGTCTTTTCGCTTTGACATTCACTCTTGTTCTTCTTTTAGACAGTCAGCCATTTTGTTTGTAGGTTTCTATGTACTTTCTACGATGTATCAGGAATGGAGTCTGGTAGAAATTCATAATCCTGTTCGCTTAAAGCCTTCTTTACATTGACAGGATAAAATTTCGTTGGTAGATCCACCATTTAACTTACATAGAAAAAAGAAAAAAACACGCGGAGAGAAATATTTTTCAATATTACTTGTGTTTCACTATGAGGTCAAGCCTTTTTTTTTTCTTCCACATCAAAGTGCATCTTTTGGGAATCTACATTTACTCGTATAGAATGACAAAGAGAAATATCCCTTCAATTGGAGAGTTTTTTGGCCGTAGATATTATTATTATTATATTTTAGTTGGGGTTCGGTCAAGGTGGATTCAAAAAAAAAAAAAAAATACAAATTTAACAAAAGTGTATTTTTTTAAAAGATTATCTGCCAACGTTACATTTTAAGCCATCTTCAGGGCTGAGTCATGGAAATGTGAACTTAGGGAAAGAACGTCCTCTCTCGTCTTCATGATAGGCAGCCCTGAAGATGGCTTACAATGTAACCGTAACGTTAGAAGATAATCTTTTTAAAAAATACACTTTTTTTAAATTTGCATTTTTTTTGGATCTACCTTGACCGAACCCTAACTAAAATCATCTTATAATATCCCTTCAATGTATTGTCACCTTTTGAAAACAAGCAATTTTTGCTACGACAGCACAACGCCTCATTTGAGGATAAATTTACTGACTCATGGAGATTATAAGACAAAAAATCCTGTAAAATTCGTGTCCATCATGCTTTGTCCATCTTCGAGATGAAATCTCTTCCATTTAGTATCTCTATCGCTTGTGCAAAACGCTTCGTTTATGGGCCTTTTCCCACAGTTTCTGTCATTTTTAGCTACTTTAGAGCTGGGCTTCTTCAGTCAAACACAAATGTTGAAGTATTCTCATTCATCAGGATCAGGAAATCCTCTTCAGTTCGAGACTCTTGAACCTATCTCTCGGATGTGTCGAGAGGACGTCTTGGCCGAAGTACAGGAGTAGGCGATAGAGACCTGACACTTCCCCTTATCACGGAGCCGAACTAATGCAACATGAATAATACATCGGGAGAAGTGGCGGGCTCTCTCGGCAGGCCCTCGAAGCTCTCTTGCGTGATAACCTCCCCCCGCCGCGGTGGGGGCGCGTTTAACCTAAAGAACGCCCCCCCAAAAGGGGGCAATAATCGGAAGTAGTTACGGTTTTTTATGCCGTTGAGGCTGGCCAGCGGCGATTTGTTCCCAGACAAATTGTCCTCTTTGTTTCGGCACCGAGCCCTCAACCAATCCCGCTTGTGCAGATCTTGTTAGTGGTTAAAACAATCACGTTGGTTGTTAACCACTAACAACCAACTTAAAAATGTCTTAAACAAATCAATAAAATTGCAATATTTTTAAATTTTTTAAATTAATTTATTAATTTATTTTTGTTTGTTGTAACTCTATCTATTGTGATAGAAGATGAAAATTATTTTTGTAAATTCAATAACCATTAGGAATGTGAAAGATTTTGTAAGGTTATTAATTAACCAAACTAAATTAAACAAATTATGAATAATAATCTATGTTTTGGTGTATTATCCCACGTAAATTTTAAACAATTAATGCGAGGGGATAGAATAAAAAATCTATCTATCTGTCCTGGCTGGAACAGATAGATTTTTTATTCAATTCCCTCGCATTAATTGTTCAAAAAAGTTATGTATTCCTAGAATTTTCACTTCCATCGTACAGGAGTCTCATACAAAAAATGTTTTTTCTAGAGGGGGAGGGGGGGAATAGCATTCATGTTAAGCTATACTAAAATACTTCTTTATCCCCAAAAATACCACCTTGCAAATACAGGAACACTAAATCCATTATTCATATGTTTATATCATGTTCTTCTCATGTAATTATGCGAAATTAAATTGAAAAACTCCTTCCAGTTTGGAGAATAAATTATGTACATGCATTTTATATATATATATATATATATATATATGTAAGTAACAAAAATAAGAATGAATTCAATATTGCCTGAAATCAATTTAGAGTGAAATATGTGTAGTAAGGAAGAGATCAAAATTAAAAAATTTTTTTTGTAATTTTCAAAGATGTCATAATCTCTTTAAAATTTATTGAACCAAGAGTTGTAATAACTATAACAATATCATGAGAAACGCTTGTCAAAGAAGAAATTTAAAATCTAACATCCAAAATGTGGGGACCAAACATTCAAATAATTCCGATAGGTATTTAAAAAAAAAAAAATCGATATTGTCAGCGACTTTACCAACTAGGTATAAAAAGGATAGCCATGAAAAAAATATATATTAGGCTTAGTTAGTTTGTAGCTGAATTCTGACGAGAAGGATCGGTGAAGGCGGGGTCAGAAGAAGATCATAATTTAAATATGAATATTTTAAATTCGTTTTTTTTAATTGAAAAAAAAATACCTGTTTTTTGGTTGAAGGAGGGGGGAAGGAAGTGTACAGTAAATTAAAATCGAATATCATTCGTTATCATGAGATGCGAAATTTATATTTTGATCATTTGTGTCCTTAACAATTTTACAAATGGTACTCAATATAAGTTGTATTAAAAAATAAATTAGAGTGGCTAATTAACCCCCTCCCCTCCTAAGATTCCTCCAAATCGGCTTAATTCCATCCTCATATCCTTACTTACTTTAATAGAAATTTTAAGGCCATTTTATAAGTTTATTCCAATTTATATCCACCTTAATGTAAAGTAGAAAATCTGCTTAGCTAACACAATTTCGGGGTGTCATATATAATATACACATACACACACACACACACACACACACACACATATATATATGTATATACATCCATATATGTGTATATGTATAGCTTTTTAAAAAATAGAAACAAAATTAGTTATTTTTTTTTTTGCAAGCAAATACATTTTCTTTTCATGGGGGGGGGGGGAGGGCGAAAGGAAAAAAGTTTTAAGGAAAACCAAATTGCATAATCGTCAATCTTCTTTATTATCTTTATGAAAATATTATGGAATATGTATTTTGGGAAATACATTTCTAAAACATCGTTCATAATGGTTGTTCGTCGAGAAATTTGTGCTATAAACGAGAAATGCAAAAAAAATTTTACGAAGATTTTATAAAAAGGTTCATTTAAGTATATTTTAGTTTGAATTTGGAAGGCTGACCGCATTTATCACTACTTCTCTCATGGTCGGCGTAAATCCAGTTTTACCGGCATTAACTTGGAGGGGACTTACTGGGTAAATGAGGCGATTCATACTATATTTTTTTTATCAACCAATTTTTTATAGAACACTTAGCCGGAGGCAAAAAAAAAATGGATACAAGCTATGCCTAGGAATTATATCGAGGTCCCGGAATACTATTTATTAATTTGTTTCTAGTGAGAAGGTTTTTGACTAACACTACTAAACACATCTTTTAAGGAGTCCAATCAGTGTAAAAACACTTATGTACTGTTTATATTTAAATGGAAATTCGCTAGTTCTACGTGTAAAACCTCTGCGGTATTATTCCCACCCCTTTTCTAGGGTGACCAAGCCATCTACCCCCAGAAGTCTTTTAATAATTAAAAACGTGCTCCGGTCGGCAGCATAGCGTGATCCTAGCCGTACAATACGAACGTCCAGATCATTTCAAATGAGTAATAAGTGAAATTAGTCATATTTTTTTTTTTCTGCCTGAAATAGGGAAAAGTACATGTCACGGATATTAACATAAATAAATCCCTTGAATGAAATTATTCTTGAAAAATTGTATGCCTGTATATGCAAATATATTAAACGATTTGCTCAGAAGTAAAGCATAAAATTCCCATAAGTACAAATTAAAAAATATGGAGAGTTCTTTACCAGAATAAATGCTATGCCTGCATAATAATACCATTAGAGTTTGTACTCACAACAGAAAAAATAAATGTTTATTATCACACTACTTGGTACCGAATGTGCTTTTCATATAGTATATATATATAGTGATCAAGAACAGGTGGAATAGAGATTGCAGTGAACACACAAAAAGAAAAAATCACAAAGAGTAAAATTTGTGGGTATCTTTCGCTCTTCCTCAGTGAGGAGTGAAGAGAGACTATATATATATATAAGCAGGTACAATGTAAACTATATTATTAGATGATTTTAGTTGGGGTTCGGTCAAGGTAGATAAAAAAGAAAAACATANTCATACATATATCTGTAGTGTGTGCGCGCATATATATAATTTATTCTCTCAACTGGAGGGAGTTTTTCAATTAAATTTTGCTTAAGAATGGAAGAAGAACATGATCCAAACATATGAATGAAGGATTTAATATTCCTGTTTTTCAAGCGGTATTTTTTGGGATAATAAATATTTGTTTAGTATAGCCTAACATAAATGGTATTTTAAAATACCAAATAAATTTATGAAAATTTTTTTTTCTATGAGACTCCAATGTGATGGAAGAGAAAATTCTTGGGAATACGTAATTTGTTTTACAATTTTTAGTGCAAGGGAATAGAATAAAAAATCTAACTGTCCCCGCCAGGACCCGAACCTGGATCTCCTGCTATACGGGCCGGTGTATTTTCCACTTATGCTACCGGGACAAGTCTGATAAGTTATTAAATTCCCCGCTCTAGTGTCGAGAGTCTAACTTCCGAGGCCGACGAATGTATCGTAAATGACTCTCGTTATTTACTTTTAAATTTTTAATTTTTTTGTGGTATATAATCTCACGTAAATTTTAACAATTTTTAGTGCAAGGGAACAGAATTTACGTAATATGTTTAATTTAGTTTGGTTAATTAATAACCTAACAAAATCCTTTGCATTCTTAATGGTTATTGAATTTACAAAAATAATTTTCTTCTTTGAAACCAAATAAAGCCACCTCTTTGAGTTGGTGTTCATACTTAAATCGCCTTTACCCGATGACCTTTTTGAGATTCGGGAACGGAAAGTAGTCACTTGGAACTAGATATAATTTGTAGTAATTTGTGTGAATATAACTAAGTCCATTTTACTAATCCCCTCCTTCATAGGTAGGCCGAAAACTTGTTAATTTCCCCTCGTAGGTCATTAACTAACTCATCTAACAATTATTGAGAGGGAATAGAAAATAAAAAACTATCTGTCCCAGCCAGGAATCGAACCTGGATCTCCTGCTATCCGGGCCGGTGTACTTTCCAGTTATACTACCAGGACAATATAACTAGTATTATAACTGGAAAGTACACCGGCCCGGATAGCAGGAGATCCAGGTTCGATTCCTGGCTGGGACAGATAGTTTTTTATTTTCTATTCCCTCTCAATAATTGTTTGAAATTTTCGTGGGATAAAATACCACAACTAAATTAAATATTTATAACTCATCTAACTGTTTCCAAAAGTTATTTTATTTTTATTTTTGAACTGCGGAACAGGCAAGTATTTAAATTTATAGATTTTCCAATGTAAGATCAGTAGATATCTGTTGAAAGCAACAAAGTATGATCATGATTTGATTTTCCAAGGGCAAGCCCAGTTTACATAGGACTTTAAAATATTTTGTACTACGTCATAAGCCCACTATTTCGATCAGGAACATAGACCTTCAATTATAATCCAACAACAACCATTTATTACCCCCATTCTCAACTTATCTTCAAGTAAATATTTATTTTCCTAAAATCAAAACGACTCATCTATTAACCACCTTTGTATTTCCTTTTACGCCATTTGGAAAAGTTTATTTTTTTACTTCAGTACCCTCTTGAGGAGTCATTTATCTCACAATCCATTCTTTGCATTGAAAGAACTAGGCCTTAGACCAAAATTTATTTATCCTAGAACAAGTAAGGTACTTTTATGGGAAAATTTAACAATAACTTATGGTAAAGTAGACTGTCGGACATTACAATTTAAAATTGTACCTATCTGAGCACGAAATCGAACATTTAAGAGGATTATCTCTCCCTTAACACTTTCCACAGTGCCGGTACATTGCGGGAGATAAGGTAACTGCTGGAATTCGACTGAAGTGAAGGAGTCGTCTGTCTCGACGGGACGGATGGAGGCTGACGGGTCGAGTGATTGCAGCGATCTCCGGCAGATAGCGCTGTCATGTAGGTGTCTGAGAGACATCTTGTGAGGCTTCCCTCGGAACACTTGAGCCCGGAATTCTCACTCTACTGCCCGAGGATTCGCCATGTTTAACAGTCTTGCAAAGATACAAAAAGGCCGCGAAAACTACACAAATTCCTCATGTGTTAAGAGTAAGTGACTAATAATGAATAATGCAAAATATAGTAATATATGAAACAATTCTATTTTATCCTATCATGTTCCACAACTCTAATATCAACAAATATATTACACTTTAAAATTGTATTTATCCTCTAAATCTCCTCTAACTCAGCCCATTTAGCAAAAATGGAACTCATCCCATGACCAGAATAAAATGCTTAAATGTATTATATATAAATATTAATTTAGTTGTGGTTTATTATCCCACGTAAATTTTAAACAATTAATGAGAGGTTACAGAATAAAAAAATCTAACAGTCCCAGCCAGGACACGAACCTGGATCTCCTGCTTTCCGGGCCGGTATTATTCCATTACACACCGGGACAAGCTAGATAAATTCCCAACACGAGTAATCATATCTGCCCGGAAAGCAGGAAATCCAGGTTCGAGTCCTGGCTGGGACAGATCGATTTTTTGTTCTATTCCTATCATTAAATATATTATATATGATTTATATATAATATGTACTTTAATATGTTGAGAGAGACAGATAAGGAGAGAAAGGGTGGGGATTTAAAAGATAGAGAGGGGAACTGGTAGAAAGTTCATTGCCAAAAACAATTGCCAAACGGAATAAGCCAAGGATAAACTAAACTGGTTGATAAATGGCTGCCATAAATAGTATAGAAGCGTCAATATATTTATGTATCTTTCCGAGATATATAGTTATCAGATTATAGATAAATTAAATATTATCATAATAATAGAAATGTATACTTTCTATTTCTACACATATTTAATATATATAATAAAAAAATGCTTTTCAAAACTTTGGCCATAGCAATGGCTGATCCCGTGGACTAAGCAGCTGATTCAAGGGCCGATAGTTCTTCGGAGTCGAGTGAACAAGGGATTTGGTTAATGGGGCAAGTTAGACCTCCATAGAAATACTAAATTACACAAAATACAAAATGGAATGGCTTCAGAATATGGCAATGTAAATATTTGTAATCTAACCCCCATGGAAATGTTTGAGAACGAATAGAGCTTTAAATATATTAATAGTCTCTAGATTAGGTTTTTTCCAAAACGTGTTAGACAAAATTTCGATTTTCGAAATAGTCCAGTGTCATGTGCAAACTCAAAAGTGGTATGCTACTTTTATTATCTCAGTTAGCTGCTATTCTACGCCAATCCCCTGAAAAACAATTCCAATGCAAAGAATTATGATATCTGTGCTTCAGCTATTCCTAGAAGCACATTCTAACGCACAAAACATGTATTTGAATCAGCTGCATTTACATACATTATATGTATATACACACATATGTACTACTTGGCTTTAGAGGGTTTTTTAACCGCTTTATGTGGAAGTTATGAGCATTTGTCTCAGACACACATACCCTCATGTAAGTTGTCCCAGTAGACTGACGTATCTCATGAATTCGACAGGGGAGGCGTTAATCATTTTCATAAAAAAAAAAAAAAAAAAAAAAAAAAAAAAAAAAAAAAAAAAAAAAAAAAAAAAAAAAAAAAAANGATAGCTTATATAATCGTAGTAATAAAGATAATGTATTGGGCGCTTATTAGATAAAAAACACTAATGCTAAAAAATGAAATTTAACTTTTTTTTAGGTTTAACTCACTTTTTCATAACACTAATATTAACGATTATTTATTTAATTTGGTTGAAAATAAATTTTAAAAAGAAGCCTAAATACCGAAGTCAGTTTCTATACGTACAAATAAAAAAACCTTGAATTTTAACTCTTAAATATATCCCTTAATAGGCGTTTTTCAAGCAATAATAAAGAATATAAATGTCATTAAATTACTTTTGACAATTAATACATTTCAAATTTTGATCTTTCTTGAAACGCCACTTCCTCGACCAATTTCAAGCTTTTAATAATTCCCTTAATGGTTTGCATAACCCCGAATCGGTTATTTTTTTTTTTTTAATTTACCGATACCAGAGCGCTAAAAAATATATACATACACATAAACGCGTGTATATATATATATAGAGAGAGAGAGAGAGAGAGAGAGAGAGAGAGAGAGAGAGAGAGTGGGAGAGAGATGAAGAGAGAGCGAGAGAGTGAGAGAGAGAGAGAGTGAGGTGAGGAAGAATGAGGGAGTGTGAGAGGGAGTGAGAGTGACAATGAGAAGGGGAGGGAGAGAGAGGAAAAGAAATAAAGAGAGAGCGAGAAAGGAAGAGAGAATTTGTTTGCTGGAATACACACCAGGGAGGACAGAGGACGTGGAAAATATTAAAGCGAACACAAAATTGGAGGGTTAACACACCTTACAATGTGGAACCACCCCTAAAGCAACCCAATAAGTATATAAAGCCGCGAAATACTTACACAGGCTGATAAGCACAATTCAAACCTAGATATAAGATTATTATCAGACTAATCACTTTGAAAGTTTGACTCGAGAAAGTTTACAACTTCTCGAAAACTGTAAGGCGGTATTTATTAATTACTGTAGCGCCAAGCCAAGAGCTAACCCGAAAGTTGGCTGCCTCCGAAGGCCGATGTCAAACAGACAATTAATTGATGAGTGTTTGCTGTCTTTACAGAGAATCCCACCTATCAGCTGTCAGTAGGTTAATCCCACAAGATTTATCCGTTTGAGATTAGTTGTTTCGAGAGCTCCCCACTCTCTCTCTCTGTTTGAACACACTCCTCTCTTCGAGATTGCCAGAGAGAGCGTTCCGTTGCCCAGAGAGGGCGAATGGTACGGGGCAAAGGTCGGCCCACACAATCTTATCTTAAGGCCGGCGTCCACGATCCCGACCCTCGAGGCAGGACAGCCAATCACAGCTCTAGGTCAAGAGCTCTCCCTTCTTACATTCCACTTGCAAGATGGAAAAACGAACACTTTTATATTTAACAAGTCTAAATTGATTGCATTCCATTTATTCAAAATAAAATTATAATCGACCATAACATTTAAAATCTATTCCCCGCTAACATAAATAGATGTTTTACCCACACGGTGATTGTATATTTGGATTGGCAGTCGGAAAGGCTAAAAGAAATTTAGAATCAAATTTGGATTTTGGTTGGGGTGGGATGGAGTGGAGGGGGAATGGATCAATCCTTTCGGTTAATTCTAATATATTTTTCTCAAAATGAATCTATGGCGAAATTGTTGTATAATACTAATGATGATAATTAATATTTACCGGGAATCGAACCCGGGTCTCTCACTTTCCGAGCGGGTGAGCTAACCCATCATGATTTGAATATTATTTTTTATTTCTTACAAATTTAAACTATAATAGTAAGGAAGTTATTGAAGATTGTGTTATAAAAACTTCCTTTGAAACATCCCATACCTTTCAATTTATTTCAGACAGAAATAAATTAATTGGGAGGTTTGCAATAGAATGCCGAAATACAGATTCAGGTCCGTCTAAACTTCAAATTTACTTTATTTATCTGTTTAATTCCCTAAACTTAATTTGTCTTAGAATGTTTCTTACTATATTGGGCTAAGATCAGAGAAATAATTTTAGTGAAATTATTATAATTGATTAGGAAATTCCTCTACATCATACAAATCCAATAGTTACTTCGGAATTCCAAAAAAACTAAAGATTAAAGACAAGTTTGTTTTCGAAGGAGTGGAAAGTATTTAACATTTTGGCTCACATGATAGATAATTTACAAAAATCCAAGCTAATACTATTTTTTTTTAAATGTTGTTCAATTACTATACAATACTACTAAATTTTCTTGCTTGGCGCAGCACTTAGTATAAGTAGCTTCGATTTGAATACCTGCTCAAATTTAAGGCAAAATATTTCAAACATACCTGAACCGAAAATTTTGAAAAACCTTTCTACACTATTTTCATTAATTTGAGTATGTTTTTTTTTAATTAGAAAAGTACTTTGGACGTAATTACAAAAAAAAAAAAAGTTTGTAATGAAATTACATTTGACTCTTGTTGTTTTTGACCTCTTAGTTCTTTCTTATGGGTTTTAAATTTATAGAATAAAGAGTCAATAGAGTTAAATTTTTCTTTAACAGTATTTTCTAAAAAATAAAAAATAAGGAGCATCTGTCGTTTTGTAAATTTAAACCTAAATTAACGGAGCTATTTTTAGAAGTAAACAGATTCCGTCAGAATTTTTATAGCACGCCTCGTATTTTTTTATATTGTGGAATACCACAAGGGTGCATAGTAAGTCCACTTCTGGTTATTCATCTTTCAGAATTTATAACGAATTAATTAAGATGAAGTAATAACAAGATTTTCTTCCTTACGAAAATTTTATTTATCAGCTTCCAAGCTAAACGTAATGGGTCAGCCAACGGAGTTACACAATACATATTATAATTAGATAATTTTTTTGTCGGGATTTGGTCAAGGTAGTTTTTGACCGAACCCCCCTCCCCCCAAATATCTAATAGTAATATCTGTGGTTAAAAAAAAAAAAAAACTCCAGGATTTTCGTTATAATAGCGTTACGATTATAGCGCACCATGGTAGAGAAGTAAGTAATAATTAACTCTAAAGAAGAAGGGAATAGTTATGAGAGAGAGAGGGAGTGAGAGAGGGTGAGGAGAGAGAGGAGAGAGAGAGAGGAGAGAGAGAGAGAGAGGGAGTGAGAGAGGGTGAGGAGAGAGAGGGGGAAGAGAGAAAGAGAGGGAGATTAGATTAATTCTTTATTGTCATAGGATGTACATCCTTTCTTCCCGACAATTTTAGACTAGATATAATTAACACTATTTATTCCTAATCCATTTCCGAAGAAAAAATAATACGAAAACAAAAAAAATCAAAGTAATAAAGAGAGAGAGAGGGGGAGAGAGAGAGAGAGTGAGGTGAGGGAGAGGGAGTGAGTGTAAGAGGGAGGGAGAGGAAGATAGAGGGAGGGGGGAGAGAGAGAGAGAGAGAGAGAGAGAGAGAGAGAGAGAGAGAGAGAGAGAGAGAGAGAGAG
>KZ807083.1:278395-297370 GCA_000696205.2 Oncopeltus fasciatus
AATATGAATATTTTTTATAGTTATACTTTTAACCATACGATTAAGTTTAGCATAATATTTAATAATTGTTTTAATATTCACTAAAATTGATTTTTATAAAATATTTTTAAAAAATTAGAAAAATAGAGTAACATAAAAAGTAAATTCATTGAGTCGTGCTGCACGCGAGCGAACTAGCTTTAATTCTTGTCCCATAACCACGTTTGATAGTGGAGTGCGCTAATGATAAAAAAGAAAAAAAAACTGGTGTGTCCGCCTCACAACAATCAATATTAATGAAACTTAACGTTACTAACGATACACTAATTCAAGTGCAATTCCTAACTTTGCTTATCTTTGCTGAAAAAAAAAAAAAAAATCCGGTTTATGGCTCAATATCTCTCTAACTATTTAAATTCTATTTTAAATTTTTCAAGTGGTAACAGACTATTTTCACGAAAATTTTAAATCTGAAATATAAACCTCCAAAAAGAAATTTTACTAATTATTAGTGCAAGGGAACAGAATAAAAAATCTAACTGTCCCAGCCAGGACTCGAACCTGGATCTCCTGCTATCCGAGCCGGTGCATTTTCCAATTTACGTGAAATTAAATACCACAAAAAATTATAAAATTAATATTTAAAAGAAGTAAATAACGAGAGTCATTTAAACAGCTTGACAATGTCTGCTCTTCCGAGCATAAGAAGATATATTCGTCGGCCTCGGAGGTTAGACTCTCGACACTAGTGCGGGGAATTTAATAACTTATCAGACTGGTCGCAGTAGCATAACTGGTAAATGAACCCGGATTGCAGGAGATCCAGGTTCGAGTCCTGGCTCGGACAGTTAGATTTTTTATTCTGTTCACTTGCACTAAAAATTGTTTAAATTTACGTGGGATTAAATACCACAAAAAAATTATAAAACTCCAAAAGGAAAGTATTTTCGTCAAAATTTATCTATTCGTAGACTTTTTTTTTGGGGGGGGGGGGGAGGGTTCGGTCAAGGTTGACCCAAAAATTACAATTTAAAAAAATGTGTATTATTAAATTATTTGCCACGTTTCGGCTTACATTATAAGACATCTTCAGGGCTATGATGAAGGCGAAAGGCGACGTCGTGCCTCCTGTATCACATGTTCATGGCTGGTCAGTCCCTGAAGATGGCATATAATGTAAGATAATGGCAGATAATTAAAAAATACACTTTTTAAAATTGTGATTATTAATTTAGTTGTGGTGTATCATCCCACGTAAATTTTAAACAATTGATGCCAGGGAATATAATAAAAATCTATCAGCAAGGACTTGAACCTTGATCTCCTGCTTTCTGGGCCGGTATGCTGGCCTAGAAAGCAGGAGAAAAATCTATATGTCCTGGCTGGGACAGATAGATTTTTTATTATATTTCCTTGCATTAATTGTTTTAAATTGTATTTTTTGGATCAACCTTGATCGAACCCCAACAAAACAACATCTACTAATAATCTCTACAGTCAAAACTTTCCAATTGAAACAACCTATTTATATTCACTCCATAATTTCAATTCAAATCTACACATGAAAAACAAACTCGACATATACATATGTCTTATTAAACCACTTTGAACAAACGTTCTCCAAATTTATGGTTTGACTATAAAATCTAACATAAATCTCATTCAGCCTCAACAGTATAGGTTCCTTCATTTGTTTGGGAACACACCAAAATTCTTTTCAAAGCAAAGAAGAAACCAAAAAAAAAAAAAAAGATTATAAGAAATGACAACACTACGTTTACCACGAAAAACTGCAATAAGGCTAATAAGAAAATGGTCACGGGACCTACTTGTGTGGAAATAGCTTAATGTCTGGGGGAGCATAGTTGGGGATTAATGTCAAGTGCGGGTATAAATTTTTTTTTTTTTGGGGGGGGGGGTTTAAAGGTAGTTCGCAAAAATGAAGGAATGTATTAACAAAAGTGACAGAATATTTGTATTATTATATCTTTGATATAAAATACAATTAACACTCAAAGTATATTACATTGTTATCTACTGTTATTAGCCATTTTCTATCCAAATGCTTGATCTCACGATTATACCATTTCCATACCATACCAAGAAGGATGTCAAAGAATTCTTGGACCGCAATTTCATATTCTGCAAAAGAATCAAATGTTTTCCCTAGAAAAAATGGACTATAAATCGGAGTAATCCGATGGTGCTAGGTCTGGAATGTGTGATGGATAAGGTTGGAGTTCTAACTCACGAAGTTCTTTAAACTTTTCTTTGGCTCGACGGGAAGTGTGAGGACGAGAATTATCCTGTCGGAAATGGAGCAGGATTAAGCATATACAACATCGCGTAAATGTTTTTCCAATTGTTCGCAGTAGAATTCAGAACCCATAGATGGAAAAAGCACGCGAGTACTTGTGTGGATAGATTTGACTCAACAGCTTCCTGCAGGACCTCATCAATATCCATCAATGGTCGCCCGGAGGCCCTCTTCCTTTCCAACATCACATCGTGAAATTTTATTTCCCGTAAAGCCTTAAATTAAGAGAATTTCGTTGGACACTGTCATGTTCTTTCTTTGAAATAAATAACTAAACAGATGCTTTATTTAAAGAAGTCGAATGATATTTAACAAGCTTAGAGAATGCTCTAAAGGAATTATTAACTATTTTTATTTACTAAATACGATTAAACATTTACAGTTCCATATAAAATCTTAAATTTGACAGAACTTTTTTTTTTTTTTTTTTTTTTTGGATCAATCTTGACCGAACACCAAAAAATTCTCTACTAATAATCTCCACGCTCAAAAAATAAAATTATTAACCTTTCATCTAAAATTAATTATCTTTGGTTAATCAATTTCAAATATTTAATACAATAAATATTTATTGATAGCTGAGCGTCTCAGGATTAAGAGTCCCATGATCCGAGCTCTGTTGCAATGAATACGGCCTGCATATCAGGTAAAGACTGAAAAGTCTTTGTGACTCAGCTGACTGGGCTCTGATGATGGGATCCTGTATCCTGGAATCACTGAAATAATAATTTTTTTTTTTGTGTAGGGCGTGTAAAATTAATGTACCAGCGATTAAGGAAAGCATCGCTCCAGGACCCAGAAAAACCTTTTAAAATAACCCTTTAGATCATTTACCTTTTAAAAAGCTTCCATACCTGAGAAATCTATTTAAAACAAATATATTTTAGAACTATCATACCTTCTATTAAGGTTGAAGATGGTGTGCAGAAACCAATGAAGACGGATAATAGAAGGTATGATAGTTCTAAATTCATTGGTGGTGGAAATAACCTTTTAGATTAATATATTTTAGTTTTATTAATCGACGGCATATATTTTCATAGATTTAAAAGACAAAAATATAGCTTATGAAACAAATATATAGTTAAGAGAAAAACGAANACTATTCCAAATCTTTAAATTTCTGATAAATATAATGCAATAAAGAACATTTATAATATACAAATCATGATGATAATATTGGTAATGCAATCCAACATTTCATTATTAATTTGAATCGTGCAGAAAGCCAGAAAAAAACAACTCACCTCAGTTGGGAGTCGAACCTGGGTCCCCCTCTTAAAATTAAACTTCCGGGGAACAAGAAATTATTGTCATCTCCCTCAGCGGTGTTGTTGGTTTGCGCACCCGCCCGAAAATTGGGGGACCCGGGTTCGATTCCCAGCTGAGGTGTTTTTTTTATTTTGCTTCCTGTATGATTCAAATTAATTTATAATATATTTTAGTGTAAAAAATGGAATATTGAGGTACTACATAATTTGTATCATATTTTTTTATTATTATTTTGAATAACCAACAATTTTTAATATAAACCATTTAAAAATATAGAATTAAAGTTTGGTTATTGTCTCAGCGAAAAATTTAAAAAAACAGTTAATCCCAAAACTGATATTTACGGTGATAATTTAATGGATTTGTCAATAGGAAAGAGCCGTCATTTCACCCTTGGATTCACCAGACTGGCACTCAGATATCGGGACGGAGATATCAGTTTCTCATTAAAAAATATTCGTCCACTTAAGAAAAATGTAAAAACTCTGGTGTGACAGTGTGCCCGCCCTGCCTACTTGTACCATTATCGGTGATCATTAGTCGTGAGAGGCTGGCAGCGACACCTAGCTCCCAACACCGAAACACTATTTAGCTGTCAGTCCACGCCGACATCTTAATTGGTAGATAATATTCCCCTGGGACCTCCTACCAGAGGCTGTGGGCTCTTCCAACTTTCACTCGAGGGAACCGGATAGATCATATCAAATTTCAAATAAGATAATTCAGAAAATTCCTAAGGAAGACTGTCCAAAAATGGGGCAGAGTAAAATTAACAGACTACTCCAGGATTCAATAAATGTTGGCGTAAAGAAGAGTGAATTTCCAATTTGGTCTTAAAAGCCCGGTAGGATAATAAAATATAAATTAATGCCGTTAAAGATGGTCATAAACCAGTTAGGTGGTTATAGGGGCTCAACTCTTAAACCTTATTCTAAAATGCCTTACTCATTATGAGCATTTATTTAAAATGTAAATGTTAGATTATTTAATTTTTATTTTCTCATGAATATTATTATATTTTCAACATTGTCAACTCTACTCCCGCTCATCTAATTTCAGCCATGAACGAGATCGCTTACTAGTTTTTCAAATGAAATCTAAATATAAAATGTTGTTTCTTCATTTTGTTAGAGAAGTCTCCTCTGCCCAACGCTCACTATATATATATATATATATATATATATATATATATATATATATATATATATATATATNCACCTATATATATATATATACTCTTGTCGTTACAATATCCCACTAGAGTTTATTTCAGATCTGAGAGATCCCCTTCCCACAGAAACTGATTATTTAAACTTTTAACTAATTTCAGCAGCAGGCGTTAGACTGTCAATAACTTGTTTCATGACCTTGTATCGCTATGGCAAAAAATAAACATATAACAATAACTAAGACTGAAATATTTTATAGAGGTTATAATTATTTTTTAAAAACAAAAAACTGTGTAGTTTATTTAAAAAATAAAAATATCTGCTCTCTCTCAACCAAGTTCAAAATACCGAGATTTATTCTTACCCAGAGTTGGTGCATACAGTGCTTAAAATAGGATAGGTACCTGTTGGTAGCCCCTCCCTCCATGACCCTAAGTAGTTGGAATGGAGATTATAAAAAAAAATGGCGAGCTATTAACATTCGCAAAACTTTTAAAAGACCTGTCACGGTTATTCTTATAGTAATATATAAGGATAAACTAAATGTGGATTATTAATCGGGTATTATAGATAAAATAGATGACCTGTAAGAAATATCAAACAATTAATGAAAGGGAATAGAATATGAAAAACTATCATATTCCCAGCCAGGAATCGAACCTGCATCTCCTGCTATCCGGGCCGGTGTACTTGCCAGTTATACTACCAGGACGCGTTAGTTGTCTTAATCAATTCCCTCTACACTAGCAAGAGCCAAACCCTCGAGAAAGGCGAGAACTTCGTCTTGTACTCGAGGGAGCTGACATTGTCATACATTTTGTCGACTCTCGTCATTTACTTTATTTAATTTTTTCATTATATATATTTAATTTGGTTGTGGTATTTTATCCCACGTAAATTTCAAACAATTAATGAGAGGGAATAGAATATAAAAAAATATATTCATTCCCTCTCATTAATTGTTTGAAATTTACGTTGGATAAAATACCACAACCAAATTAAATATTTGTAAGAAATATCATGTGAACGAAACTAAATTTAATAGATACCCTCTATCAAAATAAAGGGTTTGCATTTTTACAAAAAAAAAAAAAAAAAATAGGGAGACATATAAGCTTAAATGAATAAGCTTTTAATAAATCGTTTCATGCCTTTTCTAACGGTGCTTTTACCTTGCATAATAAAATTTAAGTAAAAATTAAGGGATGGTGGATGGGATATGAATATCCAATAAAAATTATAAACCAATTAATTTTATCTAGATATCAATGGACTCTGCCTGTATTACTTGTAAATTTAGGAAAGTAAAAATATACGGACCCTCAGAGGTCTTTGAATTACAACATATTGTTACAAAAACAATTTATATGATTTTTTTTTTTTTTTTTTAGATTTCTTTATTTTGTGGGATATCTTACGACAAAGCTAAAAATTATATATCAACATTTAAATTTTAATTTTATGTAAACCATCACTCAAGTAAACTGAATTACGAAATGCGCTTTAAATTATTATTTTTAGATTCTCTGAGTTACATAACTAATAATCTACTAAGAAAGGGTCTGAATAAATGGGGTTCTTGATGGAACACAGATTTAGAAGAAATCCAAATTTAAAACATATCAATATCATTATGATTTTTAGAGTGACAAAAATGTTAAGAACATAATAGGTATAAGATGTAATTTAATAAAAAGTTATATACTATAACATTTTTACGCAAATGCTTATTAAATAAAATATTTAAGAATGTAACTTGTTGTAGGCATCCTTTGTTTTTAAAGTGTAAAATCCATATTTAGTATTTGAGAATTCAGTATTGGATTCATTTTTGCTAAAATTTTATGCGTTGGGAGGGTCAAATTGAATTAATGTCAATATATTTTTTGGTTTATACTTGTCTTATTAAAAATTATTATAGATTATATAAATATTGTAGAAAAAAAATTTTTTTTTTTAATTTGGTGTTAGTTGACGGACAAACTTTATGAGGAAGGATTGGTCGGGTATTCGTTTTAGGATTTAGACAGTCATGATTTAGTCATCCTAAAACAGGAAGCTCCACAAGCCAAATTACCCTGAAGAAAACCTGGAATTCAGACCGAAACGTTGAAAATAGTAAAGACTGTCTTATTTACAGATTAGTTTTGATTTTTTCAAATCCCAATACAGAATCCCCAACCAATCAGTCCCCATTAATCATGTATGGTTGTTCTCCTGTCTTATTCTCCATTTGCCTTGATGAAGGGCTGAAATTTACGCCGAAACGTTGGCTAAAATTAAAAAAAAAAAACATATTTGTCTACAAATCAATTTTATTTCTTCAGCTCTTAAGACCGAATCCCTCCTCACTCTTCTGTATATTTATTCGATAAAATCACATTGAAGAAGATATTTAAAAATATAACTGTCTATTGAGTACTTCTTTCCAGTCAATCTACAGATAACCTATGATATCTTATAAAATATCATAATTTTAGTCATGGAAATGTGAACTTAGGGACAGGACGTCCTCTCTCATCTTCATGATAGCCCTGAAGATGGCTTACAATGTAAGCCGAAACGTTGGCAGATAATCTTTTATTATGTGTTTTTTGGATCTACCTTGACCGAACCCCAACTAAAATCATCTTTGTATGATATCTCATTTAGAGTTTTATTCCAATTGCCTTCCTCGTCTTGTAAATTAAATTTCTCCATTTACTCATGGGAAATCTGCTAAGGGTTTCTTCAGCTCATCTCTTTCATGTTACCCTGAGACAAGCCTCACTTTCACAGAGTCCTCCAGAGTCTTATCTCAACTCTAGCCGTCGTACACCCTTGAACAGGTACAAGACAGGGTACTACTGTCCTGTTTACCTGTCCGCTCTCTGACACATGTCTTTCCCCATTTACCTTCTTCCGACTAGAACGTTCATCTCTTGTTGTTTCACTGCAAAGAAAAAAAAAAAAACTTTTTTTCTTTCGTGTGTATTTTCAGTCCCATTCATGATCCTATTGTCTCTGTCCGATGCAGGTTTGTCTCTTTGCAGTGCTCCAGATAGATACCATTTAAGTAAAAATAACTGTCCGTCACGCAGGAGTCGCTCAATTTAAGCAGATTTCCCATGATCTATTAGAGATGGACTTATACAAAAGTAAGTGGTTAATTGGATTTCAAAAGACGAAATGTTCAATGAAGAGAAATGTAAATGTGGTTGAAGCTGGCTTGAGGCCGACACAGAATTCCTTCTGTGTCGGCCTCAAGCCAGCTTCATTCGGAAGACGACAATTTTTTAAGTACGCAAAAATTAATTTTTACGCCTGCTGTGTTTACATAATTTTTTTTTAACTAATAATAATAATAATGAAGGCATTGAAGGTCATTCAGGATCGAGTTTATCTAAGCTCACTTAACTACTAATCGATTTCAATAAAAACAATTATTTTTAGTGGCTAGTCGGTACGGGCCCAAATATAGAATTTCTTTTCTTAGTCTTAGATGATTTTAGTGGAGTTTCGGTCAAGGTAGATCCAAAAAACACAAATTTAAAAAAAGTATTTATTAATAAAGGATTATCTGCCGACGTTTTGGCTTACATTCTAAGCCATCTTCAGGGCTATCATGAAGACGAGAGAGGACGTCCTGTCCCTAAGTTCACATTTCCTTTATTAAAAAATACATTTTTTAAATTTGTGTTTTTTGGATCTACCTTGACCGAACCCCAACTAATATCATCTAAGAATAATATCTACGGTCAAAAAAACTCTCCTTCTTTTCTTAGTGTTAGCCTCCCTTTTAACCGCTTAGGGTCATGAAGGGAGGGGCTATCTACAGGTTTCAACCCTATTCTAAACATTTTAGCTATTGATAAAGGCTTGCCTAGAGAGTTATAAGAACCCATAAAAGAAATTTTTTTGGTTAAAATGGAATGATGACGAGGGGGGGGGGGATTTTAGAAAAAGACAATATATGTATTTGAGTAAAGAAAAATAAGTTTATTAAAACATAATAAATGTAAAATTCAATTTTCAAAATTGTTAACGTTCAATGACATAACGTTTATTAAAGAAGATATTTACGGATGTATCTAAGATGGCCGGTCGCATTCCCCACTTTTCGGCCGATCTAGAGCAATACTCAATTGTCGTACCTCTTATTATTTTCGGCAACGGTTATTTACTCTTTATTATGAAATATGGGAAGTCTCTTTAGATTTCGAAGCTCCCGTGAGACGGACTTTTTTTTTTATTTTTTACAGAATTGTTGTAATATTTTTCAGCTTAAGATAATAAAATTAAAGTGTGGGGTTATCTCCAAACGAGTACTTATATTTGTACTAAGGGCGAGGGACATTTGTTGTGTAAGAGGGCCTTATTTATGTTTTTGTCCGCGTTTCGGTCGCCCTGGCTGCAGAGAGAGAGAGAGAGAGAGAGTCTGTGTACACAGGGCTGTCCGCTCCAGAGAGATAGGAGCCGATGTGTTTACAGTGAGGTATACGAGGGATTAGCACGTCACTCAAGCGAGCTATCTCTCTAATCCCGGCAGTAGATAAAGCCACACACACCTACCTCCGTGGTCTACCGTCGTGGAAGGCACATGGAGTCGAGTGAAGGGCAAACAGTGTGCTCGCCCGAGTTAACTACAATTGTAAATACATAATACATTTACTCCTATCAACTACTGTTTATATAGCTACTCTCTTACTGCTACCTAATGTAGTTCATATAATTACTTTGTTACTGCTAGGTAATGTAGTTTATATAGTGACTTTAGATAATTAGTTGTTGGTAGTTAATGTAGTTCATATAGTTAGTTACTTTGGATAATTAGTTATTGGTAGCTAATGTTTTTTTTAATATTCCCTAATGATTGAACCACTAATAGAAAATATTTCTTTTTTTTTTCATGATGAAATAGATTTTTTTTTTTTTTCATTCAAAATTATATCTTTTTAGGTACCCTGAACTCATTTTTTCGTTATGTCTTAGTGGGGGTGTACCAATATTTTTGTGTATGCTCTATAAGTCACATTTTACATTTTAAATTGACCACCTAGAAATAAAGATGAACACGGACAAATAGAGTTATGAACGGAGTTCAAAATGTATTCATTTCATGACGTCAATATCACGTATCCAGATTTTTTACTGTTTTTTTTTCGTGCATTTTTCATATATCCAGTGAACTGCCCATTTCTGATTGCTTAGTTTATTTTTTTCAAGGAGTGCTTGAAACGTTATATTGTTAGGAAAAAATCTGTATAAACAAAATAAGATTCAAATGGAGATATTTCGACCGTAGAGATTATTAGAAGAGAATTTTTGTTGGGGTTCGGTCAACGTTGACCCAAAAAATACAATTTAAAAAATTTGTATTTTTTATTATCTGCCAACTTTTCAGATTACATTGTAAGCCCATCTTAAGGGCATTTGAAATACAATAGAAAATGTCATAAGAAAAACAAAAACTATATCATTCACATTATTATTACATAAAATTGCTATAACTAAAAGTAATGTGATATCAAATGCTTTGGAAAAACAATAATAAATGTATAGAAAAATTCCTCACACCTATCGTGAACTTAAACGTTGATGTCTTACAATGTAAAGCGAAAGGTCGGCAAATAATAAAAAATACACTTTTTTAAAAATTATATATATATTTTATTTCGATCAGCCTTTTTGGACCGAACCCCAACAAGAAACATATTAGATTGTGGGCGTTGTCTTTACTTCTGACACCCATCATTCAGTGAGAAAAAGAGCATAATCATTTTTTTCATTCTGTTATTTAACATGTTGTAATTTGAAGAGATAGAGAAATATACAATATATATATATTATTTATTTAGTTTTGTTTTTTTTAGAAATTCATGAATCTAAGTTTTCGAATCAAATTTAGAATTGACATAATGTTTATAAATTATATTTTTATTTTTATCTGCGTTCTCAAAGTGTATCCACAAGGAACATCAAATAGAAATTAGGAGAAAGTCAATCACGCACGAGTTGCGAAAACTAAGGGAATTCCTCACTAACATTTTATCAACAAGTAAATCTACGTTCAGATCCAATGTACTAAACTATATATTAGACCAACTACACCGAAAAAACATTTTGAACTCGCTCTTGACACTTCAGGTTCGATTTCACACAATAATGTACTCAGACTTTTGTTTTACATTTTTAAGGAATATATCAAATTAGATTTAAAAAACAAAACAAAAACTATCTGGGGCTCAAACCCAAAAATTAAAATTAAAGTTATAAAATATTCTCCACTCCTAATTGTTCAATTTCAGTGTGTACCTCATAATATATTTCTCAAATCAATAAATAGATTTCTTATGTGTTCCATAAGATTTATAAAAAAAAAAATATTTTTATCAATATCAAGATTTCAAAGGACTGTGAATGTTTTAATCCTATTTAATAGCGACCAATAGTTAATAATCCATTTAGAGCATTCTCTAAGCTTGTTCAATCCCATTCAACTTATTAAAAAAAATAAAAATCTCAATTTAGTTATTTGTTCAAAGAAGAAACGTCACAGCGTCCAACGGAGTTCTCGTAGTTTTAAGTCATTACTGGAAAACAATGTCGAAATCAACTCTTAAAATTATTAAATATGAAGGAGAGGTGTCCTTGACCAGTGCACATCACAACGATGGTTTGTGAAAGTTAGCAGTGGATATTCGACGTTGGAGAGGAAGAAGATATTGATGTGGATATTGATGAGGTCCTGCAGGAAGCTGTTGAGTCAAATGTACCTACAAGTACTCGCAAACTTGCCAGAGAGAGTGAGTGTGTTGGAAGATACTGTTAGTCGCTATGGAGAAGGTGAAAAAATCAGTAGACTGGTTCCTCACGAACTGACTCCTCAGGAATCAATGCTAAGAGGTTAGAAATTTGTGAACCTTTATTAAAATACCCATCGGAAATGAGACCGGAAGATTGTCACCGTTCCATGTTCCATGAATTATGAAATCTGCAAACAACAGTAAAGATTGTATGGAATATTGTCTGAGCGTTATTCTGCTTTTATCAATCAAAGAGGAGTATGATTCTAACAAGACAATGCTCGCTCTCGCACTTCTAGTCAAGCCAAAAAAGTGTGCCATCGGATTACTACTTGTTTAGATCCACGACCCTTTTTCTTCAAAGGAAAAAATTTAATAATTTTGCAGAAGCTGAAATAGTGGTCTAGGAGTTCTTTGGGGGAGTTTGCTAAAATATAAACGAAAAAAAAAAAGGATTGAGGACTGAAAGAAAAACTAGTAAAAATAAATGGCAGGACAAGTAAGAACAAGAATTTGAAAATCCACTTACCTTAAATTTCCGGCGTTCCTCGGATCGTCAGCCGTTTTTTTGGTTTAAAAAAAAAACAGCGTGTAGTGCTCTTCCACCTCTGAAAATTCCACCAAAGGGAACATATCTCGCCTAGTGCGGGATTTCTGCTTCACCACTATTTGGAACTGTGCAAATCCTGTAATTTCATGAACCGCTGTAAACCAATAAAAAGCGAAATTTAAAAATCGATAGTTTAAACCGCTATAAGAAACAATAAAACTTGAAATAATAAAGCAACAATTAAAGCATGATGATAATTGTGATAAAGTAATCCCATATTTCATTATTTACTTGAATCGTACAGGGAGTCAGGAAAAATATCTCACTACGCACCTCACCACGAGTCTAACTGCCAAGTATGACGAATTTTTATTCGTACTTGTACTCGGAGGAGCTAACATTGTTAGCTTCTTATCAGACTCTTGTTTGGCAAAATGAGACACCACCTGACATTCAAATCATGATGATTATTGTGGTAAGTAATGCCACATTTCATTATATACGGTGCGGGAAGCCTGAGATAACCAATCTTCCTCGGTGGTTTAGTTGGTAGCATCTCCGCCCGGCAAGTGGGAAACCCGGGTTCAATTCCTGGCTGAAGTAGTAAGATTTTTTTCTGGCTCCCTGTAAGAATCAAATAAATGAAGCAATAATTTGCTTAGTGGGAGGGGACAATTACTAGAGATCGTTTCAGTATGGAGGCATTAGCTAAAGTGAGGCCACTTTTTCAGAATAAGCTTGCAAAATGTTTCTTAAATTCTGAAAATAATAAAGGAATACAATGTTTTTTTTTTTGGTTTTTTTAATGACGTGTCAACCTTTGGTTATCAACGCCAGGGAGATATTTTTAGAAGTGGTAAGATATCTAAAAGGTTATTTTCACTACCAATAAATATAGAACTATCATACATTCTATTGCCCGTCTTCATTGGTTTCTGCAAACCACCTTCTGTTGGCGAGCGCTTTCGGACATTGTCCATCTTCTTGGCCGAATACATGTGTTCACTGTCACTGTCTGTATTCAACAGTGAACACATGTATTCGGACACGAGGATGGATAATGTCCGAAAGCGATCACCAACAGAAGATGGTTCGCAGAAACCAATGAAGACGGATAATAGAAGGTATGATAGCGGGAAGATATTTTCAAGAAAAAGAATTTCTTAACAATAGGTCATGGTGAGATATAATTAACTGTTAATACGAATAGTTATTATGTGGATGGACATAGTAATTTATTTGTGCTTGGAAACTATGAAATTTATAAGAAAGAAAAAATTGAGAGAGAATGGAAAAGAAGAATACTGAAAATGAGTCGATGACTTTATCGTCATCCAGTAGAATTTTGTCTAGAGTCCCATTTTAGTTATATTTTTTCCTTGTTTCATTGTATTTTAGGCACTCTGATGGTAAGAAGTTGTCCACAGACCTCACAAATGGGTGGGTCATCCTTTGCCATTATATAGCCATGAGTAAGTCTTGTGTGCCCTATTCTTAGTCTGGCTAATACCACTTCTCTCTCACGGTCAGTTGACATGGAACTTGTTGAGCCTTGTTGTCTCTGGTTGACCACCATATATTTTCCAATTTATTAAGTACTAATTACAATGTTGTTCCTCTTAGAAGAAAAAATACTGGATAACATATGTTTTCAGTGAAGGAATGTAATATCTTTGAGAGTTGTTGTTGTTGTAGGAAGAACGCCAGCTTTGGAAAGGAAAAGTCGAAACGGTCAATTACACCTCGAGGAGCAGAGAGTGGGATCCTTACCTGTCCGTCTGTCGGGAGCATGAATGGCTCTGCGGTTCCTTCCCAGGGGAGGAGAGACAGCTCTGGAGGCCATTGTCTCGGCGCAGCGGGTGTTGTGACAGGGATGAGGGCGCGTCTCAGACCGCCTGACGCCCCTGACTGACACCTCCCCCAGGTAGTCGGGGCCAAAGAGATTTAATTTGAATACAAACAGACACCACTACCTCTTTGGGGGGTCTGCTGCTAATGTGGCGTCCGACGGGCAGGGGTCATTCGGTCGCTACCGTGAGTGGGCGTCAGACAGGCTTCGCCTTGCAGGGAAACCAATTATCTCGGAGATACACTAAGAAGTAACACTATCAATAACATACCACTAAGGAGTGGTCCACATCGAACTGGGAGAACAGAAGAGAAGAAGTCGCACTAACCAGACTTAGAATAGGTCACACCAATCTTACCCACATCACTGAAGATCAACCGCCAATATGCCCTAAATGTAGCTCTCAAATGAGCGTTCAACATTTCATCGAGGAATGCCCATATTACACTAATATATTTACATGTAAAAACCTCCCAAGACAACTGTCGGCATCCCTGGCAAACCATGAATCCAATGTAGGCAAACTTATGTGCATTTTAAGAGAAACAGGCATATATGAAAAAATTTAATTAACCCAACAGTCAGGGCGTGATAACCATGATGTTTATCGCTCTATAACCTGATTCTAATCCTAATCCTATCAATAATAAATAACACAATAAAGATAAAGAAAGGATTATCACGAATTTTTTTTTTAAAACACTTTATTCAGAAATTATATCCTGCACAGCGTGCATCTTGCAATGTGCTCTCAAAATATTTAATAAATATGTACAAATAAAATAATAATGTACAATATTAAAAAATATATATACNAAAATATATATACAACTTAAAAATAAAAAATAAAAATAATTAAATTAGCATATGTATTTCGCTTGATGAGAAGCTACCTATGGCAGTACTCCTAAATCACTATCAGAATATATATATAATTTGTATATAATGCCATTTTTTAACATTTATATTCTACTATAAATATGGAAATTATTTCAAACCTGAACTTTGGTGGGTTCTTTTATTTTTAAAATAATGAAACCAAATTCTGTATCAGGTATAAATATTGTAAACTCTTGAATCAATTCAATTTTAAGCAGAAATTGTATGAGAGGGAGGAAGGGTTTAGATGATAAACAATAATTTTATTAACTTAATTTCTTCGCTATAATTAGAGTTAAGAAGATATTTTTTAAGCATGATTAATGTAAAATTCAATGTTTTAAACATTTATATCCTATCATTATAGATGAAGAACACTTGCTATGGTAAATATTAAGGAATTTAATTACTAAGGTTGGACAAACAATTAGTGCAGATAGATATCTGGGGTGTTGTAGATATCCGGGACGGATAGATTTTTTATTCTATTCCCTCGCATTAATTGTTTAAAATTTACGTGGGATAATAAACCACATCTAAATTAATATTTACTAAGGTAAGACACTTCCCCCACTCAACCAATAATACCAGAGCCAGCCTCTGCTTTCTCATCTTTTGGCCTCAGTCATCTTTTTCAGCTTGTAAAATGAAACACGTAATTTACTTGTTCTAGGGATCTTGAAACGTGAAGATCCGAGAAAATCGGAATTGGATTTTTTTTGCGAATACTACATTTATAGTATAGGTGAGACAATGCTTGTTTGAATGCTCTGCAGTTGACACTGTTTCATGCCATTCAAAATATACACAATGAGAATACATTATTTAGTATATTTAGCAAATTTATTTAGATTAATTTACAAGCTTGAGAAAATGAACGAAAGGTGTTTAACCTTTATGGTGACGTTCTTAAATATCTTTCTTCATAGGTATTTTTCTTAAGAATGTTTCAGAACAAACCTTTTAAAATTACATTTTACACTTATTATTTCTATAAAGATTTCTTAATTCAAGTAACAACCAAGATATTACAATTATAAGTTTTGGTCTCCTTCAAAACCTCCCTTCTCCTACATTTGATTGCAAGCAAAAATTGAATTTTAAGCATTTGCAAATGGTACAAAATTAAACTTTATGCCAACTGTGCTTAGCACATTTCTTTTTTTGTAATGCTAATAATAACAAAGATAATAAGTTTTTAAAATTTTTTTCTCCCTACATAACCCCTTTTCCTCCCAACTCATTTAAGCCATTAACGAACTCATCTAACAGATTACAAAAAGAATCTTAAATACTGTATTTAAATCCATTATTTTTATAATTACTTGCACTGGAGAGCGCATATATATATATATTTGCCATTATATAGNGCCATCTCTTGAAAAGTTCAGCGTAAAGAATCAGAACTTGGTTTTCTTGTCCCTGTATGTCTGACTCAAAATTGGACTCTTGAAGGAATTTGGAACTCCCTATGAAGACGAAATGTCTTGCTCTCTGCACTACCAAGTCACCTATTACACCAAATTCTTTTTATAATGACCTTTTTTTAGAATATATATATATATACACATATATATTTATATATATATATGAAAAGACCATATTTTATCTTCTTTTCAATACTTTTATGAATAGCTAGATTTGTCAACGGGAAATAAGGTAATTAACAATATGCTAGTGTTACTGGATATAATCTAAAAGGTTATTTCCATCAACAATGAATATAGAACTGTCATACCTTCCATTGTCCGTCTTCATTGGTTTCTGCAAACCATCTGTTAGCGAGCGCTTTCGGACATTGTCCATCTTATGGCCGAATACATGTATACGCATGTATTCGGCCAGAAGATGGACAATGTCCGAAAGCGCTCGCCAAGAGATGGTTTGCAGAAACCATTGAAGACGGACAATGGAAGGTATGACAGTTACTGGATATAGGTTAAAATAATGACAACAGAAAAATTATTATTTCATTAAAAATTCATTAATATATGAATGATCAAAAACTATATACCTTCACAAATAGAACAATAGTCTACTGCCCCTATAAGCTGACAATAAATAAACTTTAATGCAAAAAAAAATTACTTAAAGCTGAATGATACATGTCATGTCCTATTGTAGAAAAGCATTTGTCACTTGAGACATACTCACTAAACACTAATCTTTCACTAAACTGTCTCAGCCTCTCGGTAGCGCTGTGAGCGGATTATCACTGTTACTAACGATGACTAACAGTCACTCCTTTCACCCCTGACAGAGGCGCTCCGGGGGTTCCTATTATCAAGGAAGAATGTCCTGTCCCTTCCTGGAGAAGCCTGAGTGCTACCTTCCAGACTTTGCCGCAGATGTCAACTGTTTCCGGTGGTCACAGTAGTCATTTGTTTAGATCCCATGAATTTATTTTATTTCAAAAGTCAATCACGCGGGAGCTGCGTAATATAAGCAGACCTCCCATGTTTCATTGAAGATGTATATAAATGAGGCAATTTCATTTAAGAGCATTACTGTAATAATTCTGACCACACTAGACCTGCGAAGAAGGTAGAGAGGGGGAGGCACTTATCAATAGAAGATACATTCTCAAATTTCTTTCTTAATAAGCATTTATCGTAAAAATGCTATAGAACATAAACATTAGAAAATTAAATTTTACAACTGTTATGTTTTATAAATTCTATCATAACACAAATAAAAATGAATTTATTATAATTATACATTTTGGTCTCCAAACCCCCATTCCAATTCAATCAAAAATTAATTCTTTAAAGAGTTTGAAACGAAAAGTCTAAATATCAAAATTGGTGTCTATAGTTTTAAAATAAGAGTGCCCGTCTAACATTCGAAATTATATTCTTCAATATCTTCCTCAATATGCGTTTTCAAAAATGTGACGTATTAAATGTGTTATAAAATTTAATTTTCCACTTATTTTGTTCTATACTTTTTTTTTTTTTTCAATTTTAATAATAACAGAGAAGCTTGTATACAGCGTTTAGTTTCACTATTTTAAAAATTGTAGTACATACAGGCAAACACACACACACACACACACACACACACATATATATATATATACACACACACACACATAACATTTTTTCGAACTTATTATAAGCTTCTCCAAATAAAAATCGGTGAAGATCCGTTAAAATTTTTCAAAATTCGTCTAATGACACCAACGTGAAATCTGCTAAAATGAAGCGCTCAAGATTAATAATTTTTAGTGCAAGGGAACAGAATAAATAATCTAACTGTCCCAGCCAGGACTAGAACCTGGATCTCCTGCTATTCAAGACAGTGCGTTTTCCATTTATGCTACAGGGACAAGCTCAGGATTAAATGAACGGGTTTTTTTTAAAAATATATGATAAATAATATAGTGCATGGTCTTCAGAAAAATTAGTTATACAATAGAACAATTATTCAATTTGGTCTTCCAGTCATCTGATTTCATATAAAAATTTATTCAAATATTTGAAATAAAAAACATAAATACAGAATTTCATTAGTCTTTTTTTAAATAAGGTTGCTGCCCAACTTCAAAGTTACAATCTAAATTTTTACTAGTAGAGAATTTGTTGGGGTTCGGTCAAGGTTGACCCAAAAACTAAAATTTAAAAAGTACATTTTTTTTTGTATTTTTTTAGATTAACCTTGTCCAAACCCCAAAATTCTCTTCTAATTATCTCTGCGGTCAAAAGCTATCCATTTGAATGAAATTTGAATTTTTACCTTGCCTTCTACGACTTAGGTACATGGAGCGAGGGATTATCTATAGGATGCTACCCTATTCTAAACACCCAGGGGAAAACTTTTATTTCTGTATTGAAGACAGCCCAGGGATGGAACTAAGATTCAGTGACCCAAACGGGTCCCCTCGGCTAAGACAGATGCTTTAAATATTTTTCCCTTAATATACGTTTTTCACAAGGGTTAGAAAATTATATTTTACACCTAATATATAACAATAATTGTTTGGTAACTCTAACAATAACGAAGGTATAATTTTGTAAAAAACAAATTGGTCTTTCTCTAAACCCAAATCTCTAAATTTTCCAACTTTAGTTATTAATGAACTCACCCAACAGTTTGCAGAAAAAAGCTTAAATACTGAATTTATTTTCTATATTTTAAAACTTTCGGTTTTTATACTGCATATATATATATATATA
>KZ807083.1:328563-339833 GCA_000696205.2 Oncopeltus fasciatus
TATTAATTATTTAAAATATTTTTAAGTAAATTAATTATTTTGTTTAGTATATTTAAAGTCTTTAATTGAAGACATTTATGAATGGGAATTCTGTTTCAGACACCTGAACTAAACACCTGTCTAAATACATGTAAATTTCATTTATTATACGCTCAAAGGAGCCCATAAAGATGAGCCTCTGGAAAAAAAAATCAGAATTTTTCATCACTGTAATTTACCATGTGAACTTGGACAAGTATAATTATTATTTATCCATATGGTTGCAAACATTTTGATAAAAGTATATTTTTAAGTAAATAGATCTCGTAAAGAATCACTCTCTTAAAACAGAATTTTTATGAATACAATTCTAATTATAAATAAAGTTTTAAAATAAACAAAAAAATTTTCCACAATAATGAATAGCATGGATAAATAATAATTCTTTTATAAAGAATATAGTTTTTATTTTGTTTTCTATATATTTGTTGTGAAATGAAATAATAATAAAAAAACCCCCCCAAAAAAACGAAAAAAAAACTAGGTATGGGAGAATATGTGACGAACGCCTTCACAAAACCACCCCTCCCCCTCAACCCCCACCACTATCTGACGGTCGATAGCCGCCTGCCCCCTCATTCGAGCGCCAACCTCCAAGCTCGCCACACACCAACCGTCACGGTAAGTGCTCTGCGAGCTTATCAGTACCCCTTATCACTCACAGTACATATGTCATTCGCTATTATCGATACCATCGTCTTCCACTGTTTTTATACGATTTATTTCCAATCCTCTTTTGTGAATCACTACTTAAATAACTGGTTTTAGTATTTTAGGAAAAATTAAAAAAAATCCCCCCAAAAATATGTACTTTTTAGTATAAGTCTCGTCCCTCAAGCTTTTATTGCAAAATTCTGCTGGGTAAAGAAAATTAATTTGGTATTTATAAAAAAAATAGCTCGAAATTGCTGACCGGAAGTAGTATCTCACTTCGCCGGTAATGCACTTTTTGTGATATTTCAAAAATCAGTTGTGAAAATTTTGCGTTCACTTGTGAGGATTATAGGAACTTCACGTGGAAATATTTTTAAAATATGCTTTGTAAATAGACCCCAAAATGTTTTTATAATTTATTGTAATGTAATACCTGTTGGAATATTTCGGACCCGTCAAAAGTGCATAATCATCAAGTTAATTCCTTCTAAAAGTATAATTCAATTTAAAAATTAACAAAATATTTAAACAATACATATGTCATAGTTTTTAAATATAATGCCCTTTAGCTGAAGACGTCACTAGTCCAATCGGGCTAATTAAAAAAAAAATATGAAAATTTTTGTTTATCATTAACATATTGTAAAGATAAAAATTAAGAAAATGAATCCAAGCGATTTGAAGCGATGTCCTTAGTTGCAGAAATACTTACCGAATCTTCGTTTTTTAAGTGTAATTTATACTGGGCGAGGAAGGTATATAATAAAAAAGAAAGGAATATGATATATTAGTAATTAATTTTCTTCCTGGGGCCTTCAAAGTACTATTTTGCCACTTTGCAGGGATATGTAACGGAGAATATAGTGAAATCTGAACAGTGTAACATATTAAATGTACTATAAATTTGCAGAATAATCTTAACAAAGGATTTATAAGTGTCTTTGATTTGGTACAGTACCTACTGTTTTCAATTGACTTGAATAATTTCTTGATTTAGACATTTTCAACGAAAAATATAACTTAAAAATTTTTGTAATTGATTTTCCATGGTAATTTTAATGTTGCAGGCTTTTTCATGAGTGACATTTAATGGTATCGTTTCTTTTTGACAATTGCCACTCTAATAAGAGTTTAATTAAGTGGGTATTTGCCTACGAAAGCCCTTTGAAGAATACAGCAAAATTTTCTGATTTTATTAGTTGTTTTCTCTAATGATTAGTTGTCTATTATGAGAAAAGTTTTTATAAAATACTTGAATTAGAAAAAAAAAATAAAATTATGGAATTGAGTACAAATAATTTTTTAGGTATTAAATTTGCAACAAAACGTACAGTGGGTCAAAAAAGTATTGGCACACCCCATTTTTTCTGAAAATTTCAATAGGCTTAAAATTTTTTCCATAACTGTTATTCATTTTAAAAGAGTCTCTTGAAAATTGGATTTTTTGAAGCAATGAATGGTTGGAATTCAAAAGCTGAGTTTGAAGTAATCATAACAAAGTAAATTTTGAAGGTCAAAAAAGTATTGGCACAGTTTGTAAACATTTAGTATTACATAGCTCCAATCAAAACAAACAAATCCTTTTTCTTTCAGTACATTAGATTAGAGGATTGACAATAATACAAAAACAACAAAAGACTCAGTCTTTATTCTACCTTTGCTATATCAACATGGGTAAAACTGGTGAATTTTGTACAAGTTTTAAAAATCAAATAATAAAACTACACTCCAAAGGACTTAGTTACCGAAAAATAGCCAACAGATTGGAAATTAGTTTCAGTACGGTTCGAAATATAATAAAAAAGTTTCGAACGACCGGTTCGGTTTTAAACAAGCCTCGTTCAGGACGACCATCGAAACTTAACGAAAGGGAACAAAGGATCATACACCGGCGTGTTGAGCGAGACCCCACTTCATCACCCGCCTCAAAAGCCGAAGAGGTCGCATCAACGTCCAACACTACCTTCTGTTTACAGACGGTAAGAAATGTCATCCACAAATATAATTATTATGGCAGAATCCAAAGGAAAAAGCCTTTTATTTCGGAGATAAATCGCAAAAAAAGACTTGAGTTTGCTAAAATTTATGTTAACAAGGACCTAGAATTCTGGAAAGATGTTATTTTTTCAGACGAAAGCAAATTTAATATTTTCGGATCTGATGGCCGCAAGTACGTTTGGCGAAGACCTAATACTGAGTTTCAAGCGCGAAATGTGAGGCCCACTGTAAAACATGGAGGTGGAAGTGTTCTAGTTTGGGGATGCATGTCATGGAATGGTGTAGGTAATTTGACCTTCATTGACGGTATTATGAATACAGAAAAATATGTTGACATTTTGCGCCATAATTTAAAAAGTAGTGCCGAAAAGCTGGGGATCAAGGATACATTTTTGTTTCAACAAGATAACGACCCCAAGCACACAGCAAATAAAACAAAAAAATGGATGCTGTACAACTTGCCCAGGCAATTGAAAACGCCTCCACAGTCTCCGGATATAAATCCGATAGAACATCTATGGTATTTGTTGGACCTGAATGTAAGAAAAAATAAAATTTCTTCAAAAGCTGTGTTGAAAGAAACTTTGGCTGAGGAATGGCGTAAAAGTGGACAAGATGTAACTCAAAATCTTGTTTCATCGATGCCAAGAAGGCTTCAGGCTGTTATAGACGCCAACGGTACGGTAACTAAATATTAGTGGTTCATAAAAAAGCTTAAAGTACATTATAAATCATAAATTAAAACATATAATAAAAGTGTGCCAATACTTTTTTGACTGTGAAAAAGTGAATTTTTTAAAGAATTAAACCCTATGTTTTGTAAATTTTCAATTTTTATTTTTCAATTATGTATTTTTCTAAATCTTTTATGAAATAAAAATGTTCAAAAAATAAATTTTTAATCTTTTCTAAATGAAACCACAAAAAATGTTAGTGTGCCAATACTTTTTTGACCCACTGTAGGTTATGGATATTATTTAAAAAAAGAAAAGAAAATAGTATTACCAAACCATATGTCCGTTCCTTCGAGTCAGATCTTTTTGGTTTTGCATGAAATTTCATGATAGATGTGTCACATATTCCTGATATCTAGTATTGTGGTTGGTAATTTGTTTGAGAAAAACTGTTGTATCCAATCTTGAAGGAATATAACTGAAGACCTAGCCATCCTTAAAAAAATATATAAATTTTGTACTACCTTTTGGTTACTAAATATTGGTTGGAATACATACAAGTGGTTACGCTTATGTGAGTTTGTTATTTTCAGTGGACATATATATTTTCTACTCAAATTTATTTAGCAAATAGTATTTAAATACAAAATAAAATAAAAAAGAGATGGGGAGAAAATTTGAAATAATTTGAACCAATAGGAACGTGCTAATCTTCAAGTTCAGATGGGATTCGGAAATTCGTGCAATGTAACTTAATAATTTAAGAAATAATTGAAATTTTGTTTATTCTTATCATATTTTAGGGTTTAACATTAGAATTGGACCTGAAAAGAGTAGTAATTTAGTTTAAAAAAAAATTAGATGTTAATGAAAATCAAATTTTTAGTATAATTATTTTACATCTTGTGGGACAAAAATTTTCTTCATTCAAGTATTATTTCGTGAAAAAAGAAAAAAAATATCTTCAATACTTAATTTTCCGCCCTTACATGAGGGATGAGAAATTTTCAATAGAATTTTTAAGTAATTATCATTGGAACTGGTTTTAGCAGATTTTCCCATTAGAAAATCAAACTATTCACTTTCGTACCATGAAGAAACTTCCAAATAAATTCAATGGAATTTCTACAGATTTTTTATATAAAATTTGCGCTCTAGCGTCCGATTTTTTAAAGATAATGAAACCTTATTCGATTTTAAGATTTAATTTAGCAATCCTTTGGATAAGTTCGTTAATGGCTGAAATTTTCAAGGGGCTTAGAAGAAAATCAATATTTAAAAATATAATATATTTATCATTATTAGCGTTAAGAAAAAAAAATGTATAGAAAAATAAATAGACAAAATGCAATATTATAACTTCTATATTTTATAACTTTAAAAAAAGGATAAAAAACGAATTTTAAGAAATATATTCAAGAATGTAATTTCTAGTGTTGTACAGGACCTCCTTGTTTTAAATGAAAGGAAACTGTAATAAAATAAAAACTTTATTAATAATTACTTTTTACACAATTAATGAGAGGGAATAGAATAAAAAAATCTATCTGTCCCAGCCAGGAATCGAACCTGGATCTCCTGCTATCCGGGCCGGTGCATTTACAAATTATGCTACCAGGACGAGCTAGATATCTCATTAAACTCCCTCTACACTGGCGAGAGCCTAACCCACGAGATATATTGGAGAATATACGTGGGATAAAAAACCACAACCAAATAAAATAATTACTTTTTACATGTTTTTTGTTATACCTAGCAATGTGCTGGTTAATATTCACAGTATAAATTATTTAAAAAAGTAACAAACGAAAAAAAACTAAATCGATAAATAAATAAATTACTAAATAAGAAAAAAAATATATATAAAAAAATGCGAAAAAAAGAAGTAAGTTACTTATCCTTCAAATATTTATTTCTTATGAGAATTGGACGAGGAGGTTTTACGGGAAACTAAAAATAATTATCAAAATATCTTCCTTGTTATTTCAGTTAAGAAAAAAAATTGTAGAGAATAATATTTGTAAAATGCAATTTTACAATGTTTAGTTTCTACTTAATTTTTACGGAAATCACTTATCAAGGAAGAAGTTTACAAATGCAGCTAGGATGGGTGAGCCCCTCCCCCACTCCACCTTCTCAGCCAGTCTAGAGTAAACATTATTGGTTCTAAGTTTTATGCACATCCTCTTCTCCAATTTGTTAACTAGATTTCTTCGTTTTTAATATTTGTCCACGTTTAATGGAACATGGGAACTTGGTAGATTACACAGTTCTTGCTTTGAGGATTTTTTTACATCTGTTTTTCTCTTATACAAGATGGAAGTATGGTGTGTTATACATCTCAGAAATGTTCAGAGATGTTGAAAATTTTCTAAATCGTTTCAAAAAACTTTTATAATTTTATTACTGTTCCAATTTTTCAGCGAACTTCCTATGATTTTCTGTAAATTTTTCCATATTTCCTGCCTACTGGATAAAGAAAAAGATGATCAATCACTATATATATAATACTTTTCTGGGTGTGTGTGTATCTGTTATAAATTCTCTACATATCGTAATTTTCACTTATTATTAATGATATTGTGAATGTAGTATTCAATTGTAAAATGAAGGGCTAAGTTAATTCTCAAGCAAAAGCTGACCAATAAGAGTAAGGGATTTCCTGTAATGTTGAGTTTGAGTAAAAATGCGTAACAGAAATATGTTTATTTATATAGGTTGATAATACATTTTACACGACAATAAAGTTCAAATACAAATATTAATTAATTACAGTGATGAGGAATTCGTTTAATTTTCACAGCTCCTTCATGATGACATTTTCTATTCTCGTTATTAATTATCTAAGATTATTCTTAAGAAGAATTATGTATTTTTGCATGCATTTGATGTATTTTTTTTTTCAAGATCTTAATTCCATGGTAGATTTGTTGTGATATAGTGTTTATGGCTATCAGTGAAAAACTTTTATTTTTCAAATTATGTTTCTTTTAAACAAAATTATGTTCAAAATGGCTTTAAAATAATGACCATTTCTTCTGCAAGAAGTCATTTTTCTTAAATTGTACTAGCTCCATGATGAAGTAAGGTGCGTGTGGCACGAAACATTTGTCGTGACGTTCATTCATCTCTTGGGACGTTTTTATTATTAATTCACTCGAGGCTGTTCGAAAAATTAATTTTCTTGGTTCGACTGTCATTCCTCCAGTCTNATATATATATATATATATATATATATATATATATATATATATATATATATATATATATATATATATATATATATATATATATATATATATATATATATATATATATATATATATATATATATATATATATATATATATATATATATATATATATATATATATATATATATATATATATATATATATATATATATATATATATATATATATATATATATATATATATATATATATATATATATATATATATATATATATATATATATATATATATATATATATATATATATATATATATATATATATATATATATATATATATATATATATATATATATATATATATATATATATATATATATATATATATATATATATATATATATATATATATATATATATATATATATATATATATATATATATATATATATATATATATATATATATATATATATATATATATATATATATATATATATATATATATATATATATATATATATATATATATATATATATATATATATATATATATATATATATATATATATATATATATATATATATATATATATATATATATATATATATATATATATATATATATATATATATATATATATATATATATATATATATATATATATATATATATATATATATATATATATATATATATATATATATATATATATATATATATATATATATATATATATATATATATATATATATATATATATATATATATATATATATATATATATATATATATATATATATATATATATATATATATATATATATATATATATATATATATATATATATATATATATATATATATATATATATATATATATATATATATATATATATATATATATATATATATATATATATATATATATATATATATATATATATATATATATATATATATATATATATATATATATATATATATATATATATATATATATATATATATATATATATATATATATATATATATATATATATATATATATATATATATATATATATATATATATATATATATATATATATATATATATATATATATATATATATATATATATATATATATATATATATATATATATATATATATATATATATATATATATATATATATATATATATATATATATATATATATATATATATATATATATATATATATATATATATATATATATATATATATATATATATATATATATATATATATATATATATATATATATATATATATATATATATATATATATATATATATATATATATATATATATATATATATATATATATATATATATATATATATATATATATATATAAAACAAATGATTGAACAACCACCCGAAACGGCTTCAGATTTGCTACTGAAGACGAGAGAGTGCGCCTATATCCACATTCTCAAAGCCACTTTAAGACCTGGCATCAATTGCCAACAATGGGAAGATTAAGGAAAACCCAATCGCTTTTCCCTTTCTTTGAGTCCTTTCCGCAGCACCAGTCTCTCTTTATTCCTCACCGACGAAGGGCGAGAAATCCCCGAAAATTTTATTTCTTGTGATTTTTTAATTTAGTGTGTGCACTGCACTCTCTACCCCACCTGTTCTTGATTACTGTATATATAAACAAATAATAAGCTGTATAAATGATTCTGGGATAATACTCACCACAGTATTGTGACATTTAATTTTAAGATTTTAAAAAGGGGGGAATAATAAAAAGTTGGTATACCCATATTGCCTTTGAATCAATAAGTAGAAATGTAATAAAAGCGAAAGGGAAAGAAAAAAAGGTAGTGGGGCTTCACCCCCTCCCCTCGACTGGCGGCAGGAAATAAATGAAGCATCGCGAAAGCCATACGAAGTGTAACAGGTTGGAACTCGGCCCAATCCCTTCCCAAGGTCTCCCTTCCAAAATGCCTCCAACCCTTTCTGAAGGGGGCGTTTTGTCCGAGATGTATTCAATTTATGCCTAAATAAGGGTGAAAGACTAATTTTATCCGTGAAAGATCTCCGAAAGAGAAACAAAGGGCTTATTAATTAACTAATGACAATTGGAATTGGGGTGCAATTAAAACTCAAAATAGTTAAAAATAATTTTAAGGCATTTTAGACGAAATTTATCTTAAAATCAGTGGAACTAGGAAAATAAAACCTGTAATTATGTTCAAAAGGAGAGTTTGTTGACCGTAGATATTATTCTAAGATGATTTTAGTTGGGGTTCGGNTTGGACGAGGAGGTTTTACGGGAAACTAAAAATAATTATCAAAATATCTTCCTTGTTATTTCAGTTAAGAAAAAAAATTGTAGAGAATAATATTTGTAAAATGCAATTTTACAATGTTTAGTTTCTACTTAATTTTTACGGAAATCACTTATCAAGGAAGAAGTTTACAAATGCAGCTAGGATGGGTGAGCCCCTCCCCCACTCCACCTTCTCAGCCAGTCTAGAGTAAACATTATTGGTTCTAAGTTTTATGCACATCCTCTTCTCCAATTTGTTAACTAGATTTCTTCGTTTTTAATATTTGTCCACGTTTAATGGAACATGGGAACTTGGTAGATTACACAGTTCTTGCTTTGAGGATTTTTTTACATCTGTTTTTCTCTTATACAAGATGGAAGTATGGTGTGTTATACATCTCAGAAATGTTCAGAGATGTTGAAAATTTTCTAAATCGTTTCAAAAAACTTTTATAATTTTATTACTGTTCCAATTTTTCAGCGAACTTCCTATGATTTTCTGTAAATTTTTCCATATTTCCTGCCTACTGGATAAAGAAAAAGATGATCAATCACTATATATATAATACTTTTCTGGGTGTGTGTGTATCTGTTATAAATTCTCTACATATCGTAATTTTCACTTATTATTAATGATATTGTGAATGTAGTATTCAATTGTAAAATGAAGGGCTAAGTTAATTCTCAAGCAAAAGCTGACCAATAAGAGTAAGGGATTTCCTGTAATGTTGAGTTTGAGTAAAAATGCGTAACAGAAATATGTTTATTTATATAGGTTGATAATACATTTTACACGACAATAAAGTTCAAATACAAATATTAATTAATTACAGTGATGAGGAATTCGTTTAATTTTCACAGCTCCTTCATGATGACATTTTCTATTCTCGTTATTAATTATCTAAGATTATTCTTAAGAAGAATTATGTATTTTTGCATGCATTTGATGTATTTTTTTTTTCAAGATCTTAATTCCATGGTAGATTTGTTGTGATATAGTGTTTATGGCTATCAGTGAAAAACTTTTATTTTTCAAATTATGTTTCTTTTAAACAAAATTATGTTCAAAATGGCTTTAAAATAATGACCATTTCTTCTGCAAGAAGTCATTTTTCTTAAATTGTACTAGCTCCATGATGAAGTAAGGTGCGTGTGGCACGAAACATTTGTCGTGACGTTCATTCATCTCTTGGGACGTTTTTATTATTAATTCACTCGAGGCTGTTCGAAAAATTAATTTTCTTGGTTCGACTGTCATTCCTCCAGTCTGGTTCAGTAATTTCGATTAGGTTTGTCACAAACACCCTTGGAATACCCATCCCACTAGTAACATCTGGGAAAACTTTAAATCTCTTTAAGTAAAATACGACATGATACTTGTTAGCTTCTTATAGAATTGCCAATGATATGTGTAGTACAATAACATACTAAAATAAGGGTACTATTTTGCTTAGAAATACCATTGTTTCGAGTTATGCTGAAAGGCATCATCAGGGTTATTGTCTTTGTGAGAATTGGTCTAGTCGCATGTAAGAATCACCAAGTGTTGGATCGACTAATGGATTAGTTCAGTAGATGTCTTACATGTGACAAGACATACTCACACGGAGATCCCCTAGTACATCACATAGTCCTGATGAGGGAAATCGAGTTATTCATGCTAGCACAATGACGCCGACTTTTTAACAGATCTTCACCGATCCTGCTTAAAAGAGGACAAAAATATGTTCTGTTGAGTATTACACACGCTCACACATGAAGTTTGTCACGAAGGTGTAGCGTAAACTACACGAATTTTTTATACCTCAATAAAAATTGACCAAAATAAGACTTGTTTGTCCTTACAAGTGGATAAGTAAAGTTAGTATGACTCTCATCAACCTTCCTACTTCACTATTAACTTTTTCTCTTATAAATGATTTGAAAAATTTGTCTACAAACTTGTAAGCGTAACGAATTCATTATAGATTTTTCAATTTTCTTCGCCTCTGAATCCCCCCCCCCCCATCCCCTTACCCTCTCTCTAGAGCGGTTCCATACTTTAATGAACACATATTACTTGAGGAGTTAATACTTGCGAAAAGAAGCCCAAACACCGAATTTGGTGTCCTCATTTTCAAACTTGCTTTCGCCACATCGGGCTTAGACAAATGTACATGTGGAGTGTACATAACGTAGTTAAGCTTTGTTGTAATCAATGAAATCTTTACGAAACAAGATATTTATGAATGTAGCCGGAAAAATTTGCAGTACTTTGTGACGGAAGCGCTAAATATTTTTAAATAATTGAAACAAAATAATTTCATTATATTTATATTCTTGCATAAAAAATAATAAAAATAATATACTATATTATATTATTATCTATGTATTACTATTACAAACAATGTTATTATTTTTATGT
>KZ807083.1:367045-380169 GCA_000696205.2 Oncopeltus fasciatus
ATATATATATATGTTTTTTTTCTCCATTTATGACTGAAGGCTTTTGTGTTAACTCTTTGAAGGTGGGATTCTGTGGACTGAAGATAATAACCAAAATTATTATGAAATACCAAATTTGAAGCTTATAAAATTGGACCGAGAAGGTTGAGTTTAGGTTAATGGATACTGTTAAGGTTACTGTTAAGGATGTTGTCGAGAATAGGACCACCGATGGACATTTTCTTCAAGCGAATTGAAAGCATTCCTTGCGAATCTATGCAAATTTTTTATCTTCAGTAAAGATAGTAAAGCTTTATTTATTTTAGAGTACTTTGCTAAAATTAGAGTTCAACTTTCAAGCCATATGATAAAGAAACAAAGGATTCGACAATCATGGATTTGTTGAAATAAAAATTGACTAAATCATAAAAATGTGGGAAGTGAGATGTATGAAGCCGAAAGATGTTTTTGTGCAGATTTGATGCCGACAGAGAAAGAAATTATGTAATTGATCAAAGAAAAGTCAAATTTGAATTCCCATTATAATTAATAAATAATTATTTGGCAGGGGGAAGAGCATCTCATCGACGCTAAAAATGAAATTAATGTCAAAAAATATTTATGTATTTAAACAAAGCTTTTTTTTTTTTGTTAAAATATTTTTGTTGAAAGAGATGAAAGAAGAAGAAAAAATTTATAAAAGTAGTTCCTGGTTGAAAGTAGGTCCTGGTACAAAGAGATATTAGGGCGCAGAAAGTGGAAAGGGCGTCTATATCCTTGGGGCTTATCGCCCTTTAGTACTTCCGTAAAGGGCCTTGTTTCTGGAGGATACTGCGCGTATGAATACCAAGCGCCCAGACACCTTTCATCAAATTTTCACATTTCAAACACCACCGGCTCCGTTCTGTGGGCGGGCGAGTCTATTCTGTACGCCTTCTAGCGAGCAACCCCCACACCCCCTTCCAACCCCTAGAGGATCTTTATTAAATTCAAAACAAGCACAACCCTTTTTGTAGGAGAATGAGCAAACTTGCTCCCTTCAAGTGGCAAAGGTAGTATTGATGGTATTGGAAGATGTGCCTGCTCAAGATTCCTCGAGAGGTTTGAAACATCCTCCAGGCACCAGAAGGACCCTCCGACCTTCCTGTAATTTCCGCTACCACTTCTCCGACATCCGTTCTTCAGGCCTCCTTCAGCGCTCCAGTATTATTTCCAAAAGCATTCGATACCTTGGAAAAGGACTGAAATTGAAGGAAATAATTGAAAACCTACCACTCCTTTTAATATTGGTTCCTGAATTAACGAAAGTGTCCTTTTATAAATCTGAGAAATCATACATATAAAATCAACTTAATATATTTTTATATTTTGACTTTAAGAAAGTAAGTAAAAGTTAACGATAATAAAAATTAAGTCTACTTATCTCAATAGAGAATTTCGTGCTGTATGTAGTAAATTAGTCTTATACATTTAAATTTCTTTTGGGCTGTCAAACTGCTGTTAAATTAATAGGTAATCTATACTGTAAGATCTTATTGGAAGGTTTTAGAGCTGTTTGTCGTATTCTAACCCCAACCCACTAGTCATTCGTTCGGGTCTATCAATGCTGGCACTGAGGGTTCAAATTCTTCCGATTTTATCCGTGCTTAAAAGCTTGTCCTGAGCCATGGGTGTTTTGAATGGGGTGGCAACCTGTAGATAGCCCCTCCCTTCCATGGCCCTAAGTAGGCGATAGGGAGTATTATATTTTTTATATTAAAATACAATAAAGTACAATTAATGAGAGGGAATAGAATAAAAAATCTATCTATACCAGCCAGGACTCGAACCTGGATCTTCTGCTTTCCGGGTCGGTATGCTTCCATTACACCACCGGGACGAGCTAGATAACTTATTAAATTCCAAACACACTAGCGAGAGCTGAACCCACGAGAAAGAGACAAATAAATCGTCTTATTCTCGAAGGAATATCACTAATATTAGGTAAATTATTACACTTTTCAACAAAAATATCACACATACTCATATATTATATAATATAGCATCATAATATAGAGAAATAACACCTCTCTTATCACTAATGCATTATACAATTTTTCATATTTAAAATTTATTTTTGAAAAAAATTTTTTATTGTCGTAAGGGTAATTTATAACTTTTTTATTTTAATTTTTTTTTTAACATACTGGCCAGCAGATGGCAATCGAGTACCAGATCTCATTGACTTTTTTGTCTGCAAAAGCCTACATCCACTCCAATCCTTTACCAGCACACTCAACGACCTTTCTTCTGGTCACAGTCCCGTACTCCTGACCATGTCACTACAACCCATCCCAAAACCGACTCCTCCGTCACTGGTTAATGGCCAAGTTGATTGGGATAAGTTCAAATCCCACCTTAAAGGCGCTATAGACCTCAGAATTTCCTAAAAATCCCCGCAAGACCTTGACGATGCTGTACAATCCTTCACCTCTGCTATTCAACAGTCGTGCTGGATAGCATCCAAACCTACCTCCAAAAAACCTCTAAATCCCAATTCTTTAAACAACAAACCTCTTCCCATCCATATACAGACTCTTATACTATCTAAAAGACGAGCCAGAACCACATGGCAGAGAACACGACACCCAATCGACCACCAAGCATATAACAAACTGAGCCGTTTAGTGACACGGGAACTCAGATCCTATCACAACAAGGAATTCAACAATCATCTCTCCTCACTCACAACGGAAAACAAATCCCTCTGGACTGCCACCAGAAAAATCCTCAAATACCACTCCCCCACCTCTCCTCTCCGCCGCGATGATGGCACCTGGGCAGCGTCCGATGCAGACATAGCCGAGGTCTTCGGCCGTCATCTTCAGCAAACTTTCACTCCTCACCCTGACCCAGAAAACCATTCCAAGAGCACGGAGGTAGAAGAATTCCTTGATTCCCCTCTTCCTCTGTCTCCACCTCCTAAAGCCGTCACCCCTTCTGAGGTCAAATATATCTTTTCCCGCTTGCCTAAACGCAAGTCTCCCGGGCACGACCTTATTACAGCCCAAATTCTAAATCACTTTCCTAATAAAGCAGTAACTCTCCTCACCTACCTCTACAACACCATCCTCCGAACCACACACTTTCCTCTCCTGTGGAAGTTATCCACCGTAATCCCATTTCCAAAGCCTGGCAAACCCCCAAGTAATCCTTCTTCCTTTCGCCGAATAAGCTTGCTTCCCCTCTTTTAAAGGTCTTTGAGAAGATTCTTCTTAAAAGGCTGATACCAATCTTAGACGATCACCATATACTTCCAAAACACCAGTTTGGTTTTCGAACCAAACACTCCACGGTCCAACAGGTGTTTCGTGTTGTAGATTGCATATCCTCCTCTTTCGAGAATAAGCAGTACTGCATTGGTGCCTTCCTCGATGTGTCGCAAGCATTTGACAGGGTCTGGCATCGCGGACTGTTGTTCAACTTAAAATCCATCCTCCCAAGCACCCTTTACCTCATCCTTCGCTCCTACCTAACCGATCGATTCTTCAGGGTCCGACAAGGATTAGATTACTCCGAATATTACCAAGTGGAGGCGGGAGTTCCACAAGGTAGTGTGCTCGGGCCCATCCTATACATCCTGTATACTGCCGATATCCCCTCTTATCCTAACACACTTTTTACAACCTTTGCTGATGACCAAGCAATGCTTTCTTCCGATGTTAACTCACATACTGCCAGGAGAAATCTCCAACGACATCTTATGGACATACAGCGATGGTGCCAGCTTTGGCGCATTAAGGTTAACGAAAGCAAATACTGTCATGTTACGTTCACACTAAGGAAGAAACAGCCTGGCNTTAGTTTTAAATGAGGCCTATCCTTTTTTAATATGTGAAATATAATATAATGAATACTATACATTTATTCTAATCTATTCATTGAAAAAAAGTATTATGTAACAAATTCCATCACACACGATATACAAATATTTTTATTTAAGAGTAAAGACAAAATATTAAAATTATAAAAAGAACAACCAAGATATCCAATTAAAAGCAGATTGAACACATTATTGTAGAACTAATAGATATTATGAGTATTCTCTCTTAGAGATAGATATTACAAAAGTATGAGAAATAGACGAACCTGCCTTGCCCGTGCAGGTAGATTCTCTGCTGAAAAGGTGAACCTCTGGGCTTTTTGTCCAAGAAGAGGTGCCCCTCTAGCCGCAGAGTATATGGCAGATGAGGATGGTGCCCTTGACAGCCACGCCCGGTATTCATCTGCTGTGAACACACTAGGTGAGGAGACCAGCCGACCTGCCCCCCCAAACCAAATTGTTAGATTTGGCCAAGTAGAGAGATCACATTACCATTAACAAGTACTATGAGTGAATCTAAGAATGGAATTGAACATATAAATAATTATTAAAAAATAGTTTTAAAATATGGAGTGATCTCTAATCAACTTGTCATGATAACATAATTTGTTCAAGGGCATAATTTAGGCCAGTTTTATTCAATAAAATAATTAATAAATGCTTAATGAGTTGAAGGCACAATTTGATCAGAAGGAAAATTTGATTTTATCAGAAAAAGTAAAAAAAAAAAAATAGTATTCATTGCAAGATGCACATTGTGCAGGATGTAATTTCTAAATAAATAAAATAACCTAATAAAATATAAAAAAAAAAAAAAATTCTTAACTGCATTATGAAAAGTTATAATGCTTTATTTAGCTTGGATTTTTTTTTTCAAAGGATTTTCCTAAATTACTCTAACCTTTTTTCGTAGAACGACGACCACTGGCAATTTACACTTGTGAAATCATAACGATTATTTACTCTTGTTCCCATACAAAGGAAGTTGACAATTTTTTATTTTTTTAAAGAACATTTTGAATAACTCAAAAGCGTAAGAAAATTTACAAAGATATATGTTTCAGGTCGAGATGAATACGCCACTCTGGTTGGTCGCGGCCTGCGTACTCGTGGCCTCGAAGAGTTTTGTCAGCACAGCACCCACATCCACAGGTATGTATCTGGACTCATGTATCTGGGCGCTCGGAACTCTATACCCGCATGCATTTCGAGATCTGTGGGACATAGTGACGTTGAAGATGGTCCGTTATTGATAGATAAATTATGTATCTATTCTATTGCTTACTGAATATTTACAGTTAAATATATAGGTATAGATGTACTGCAAAAAATGAAAGTCAATATGAAGTACCGTAGAATTAAAATTATTTGTAAAATCAGATGTTTTTTAGTTTGGTCTTAATGAAATCCACACCCTACAGCAAACTCACTAATTATAGAATTGTTTAATACAAGTTTAGTTGTGTTTAGTTTCAAGGCTAATTTTTTTCCATTTACTCGGAAATATTAATGACAGTAATATTGTTGTGTGTTGTTAAAAAAAATTTTGACAGGAGAATAAATCATTATAAAGTTATAATAGCCAAAGTTTTTAACTCGTTTTATGTGAACTGATATATCTTTACGTCGAATAGAGCATTACTGAAATATTTCGATATTGTTAAGTGCAAGCTTATAACTGTTTAGTGTTTAGTCCTTTTCTTTTTCATTACTCAAAAATCCTTACGACAGAAGTAATAATTAAAGAATTATTTGGAAGAATCAAAAATTCTAAAGTACAAATTTTATACTCAGTCTAAACAAGCTTTGAAATACTTCAGATAACTACTTAAAACTTTGAAAGTTCTAAAAACAGTGTTAAGTACAATTCAGTTATACTTATGCCATTTAACTATTGTTCAGTGTTGTAAAGGATATCTTGAGAAAAATGCGATGATTGTAAGTTCGCTCAAATGAAAAAATTATTTTTCTTCTATAGAAAAAAATATGGAGAGTTCTCACTTGACTTTCCAATCGGTGATTTAAGTTGTACCCAAATTAGAAATGTGTATGACACAATATATATTTTCAAAATTTAAATCCTCTTATTGAACATTTTATTCAGGTGGCAAGACGTCCCCTCTCGCCTTCAAATTACATATTTTTTTTTTAAATTATAATTTTATGGATCAACTTTGAATGAACCCCGACAAAAATGGCCAGTAATTATTGAAAAAGTTTTTCTAAAAATTCATATTTTGATAAATAATAATAATGAAACAAACAAATAAAAACATTTATAATAAATAATATTCCATCCTCTTTTAAGTTTTGCTCTTTCTCTCTCTCTCTCTTCTCTCCTGAAACATTTTCTGGCAACCGACTAGGCAAGCACATTATAGTGTTATTTATTTTGTAGTGATCATAGTGGTTTGTTGGGGTAGGAATATAATTTTTATAATTATTTGAAATATAAGTATGTAGTCTTATAATAATATACACATAAAATATTTACTTATTGTTCATTCGTTTATATTATTATTGTTTTTTATATATATTCTGCATTTAATTTTATTACTTTGATTTATGTTTTTTTTTGTTTTTTTTTTGTTTGGAAATGGATTAGGAATAAAAAGTGTAAATTATAATTAGCCTGAAATTGTCAGAAATATAGGATGTGCATCCTATGACTGTAGAGAACTAATCTCTCTCTCTCTCACTCTCTTTAATGGGAGATTCCGGGTTTCGAAAATGAGGTCCTGGATCTAAAGATCTTGGGCAAAGGCTATCAGCTGTAATAAGTAAAGAAGACCATTCTGAAAGTGGAGTGTTTAATTTCAAGAAACCCTTTTGAAATATTTTTACAAAATCGCATATTTCTTTTAGAACACCCTATTTTAGTTTTTCTTAAGTAGGATGTGGGAAAATAGGTCGCCCCATGGTAACAATGCAAATAGCTTGGTTTCCTATGGTAACAAAAAAAAAAAGTATTTTCAGTGATTCAAAAAATGTTAAAAAAATGTTGGTCTGTTGTTACGTGTTAGTCTCTATCTCCACAGAGCTAAACTTCAAAAGGGTTGGGGCCTAGTAATAGATCTCGATCAAATCATCCATTTTATTCTACAAAAGCTAAATTTATTCCTGGTGGGTTCGATTTCCAGCTGAGGTAGAAAGTTTTTTTTTGTTGCTCCCTGTACGATTCAAATAAAAATTTATTCCATTTTAGAAAATTTTTTTTAGAAGATTCGACTTGATTCCTTTTTCATTTTATGAACGAATGTTTAAGAATTTTCACCATTTCTTTCTTATATGACTCCTAAATGTACAGTAAATTCCCAAAATGGGAGGCGCCAGGTAAGCTGAGGGAGTCCGTTCGGGTCTCTGGAACCTGCCGCTGCGTGTTCGAGTCTCGCCCTGAACAAGCTTGTATCAACAAAGAAAAAGTGGGAGTTTTAAATAGGTTGGATAATTCTGGATAGGCTCTTCCTCTTTAAACCTTAATAGTTTTACGAGAATTAAAAATAAATAATAGATAATATACATAATAAACAAAAATAAACAATTCCAAAGTAATTATTGGTATAAGTTTACAATTAAATAAGGTTGTATCTCTCCAAATGTCATTCAAGACTAGTTCCAACATGTGGGGAAAAATTGGAATTATTTCGTTTATTTTCTTTTGAATAAATAAATCGAAACATCATTTTTTGAAATATAGTTTCGGTAGAATTTTGAACTGCGTGCTAAATTCACTTTAAAATTACTGTAATCAGTAACCACAGACCCGATATTGGTAGTACGCCTGATCCTTAAAACATCAGGGGGAAACTTGAGTGGGATACCTATGTATATTGATATAAATACAATAATCTCAAATGTCTTTGCTTAGTATGAAAAAAAATACAAAATATATTATATTTGAAAAATGTAATTTTATACAATTTATATTCCATAACATTTTCACGATGAGACAATAATAAAAGGTATTTTAGAGTTTTATAATTTTTTTTTGTGGTATTTAATCCAACGTAAATTTTACTAATTTTTAGTGCAAAAATTTACGGGGCGGTAAATGCACCGGTCCCGGATAGCAGGAGATCCAGGTTCGAGACTTGGCTGGGACAGTTAGATTTTTTATTCTGTTCCCTTGCACTAAAAAATTAGTGGTATTTTAGAATGTAACTTTGTAATTGTTCTTGTTGCTCACACAGCCATTTTGAACTGTCAATAATCAAACAATAATTAACAAAATTACAGCTAAGTTATTAATTGATTAATTAAAAGAGTACTTGACAAATAAAACTGAATAGTTGTCATCAAACTTTCATTCTGATATCGATATGGCACTGACTGTCCCTAAAAGGCAGAGCTGTTCAAATCTCTGCCATTGCTGCGTTCTAGGATATCTGGATTTCAAAAGGAAGACATTTCTTCATCTTGAGCCAAACACTAGGTTTAGTCACATGTAGCTAATTGCTTCCGTCCAATTCTATTGTATATTTAATTTAATAATTATATATATTTTCATTAAACAAATTTGCGAAAAAAAATTTATATTTAAACTTACTCTAGAAAAGCTTGTTGCATGTAATTCAAACGAATCACAGATACATCCGAAACGTTCTCATCATACCCCATCTATATGCAAATGGAATCCTTCAGGGGGGGAGAGGGAAGGGGTGTAGTCTCATTTCCCTCGATGGGGAGGGGATAGTGAATCCCTACAACTAGAAGAACTGTCTGTTTCTCTTTCCTGTGGACGCACACGGGCGACACGTGCGCATACAAAGCCTCCCACCCATCAATATTCCTAAGGTGCTTCCAGTACTTCCAGCCGACTCTCTCTCTCTCAGTCAATCACTTCTGGAAGCCTCTGCGCTGGAGGATGGATCCTTAATCCATTAGCCATGTATCCCCTAGACCTGGAGTGCTTGTTCAAAAAACCTCAAACTAGACGCTACAGGTTATAATTACATTTAAAAAGGGAATTCATCTGTTTTGGTTGTTCTGTTGATATGTTTTGCGAAATATATCTTCATCATCAACTGGATTCAACCTGGTGGATGTAAAACTGGATGTCAATAACAAGTAGGTGCTAATTACTTTCAGAAAGGGAAATCATATATTGGGGTTGTTCTGTTGATATGTTTTTGCAAAATTTTCTTGGATATGACACGCAGGATTGACGTTTGTCAATAACATAGGTTTCCTATGTTTCAGCTGGAGAAGATAATGAGGATAATCCGTAAACCCGCAACATTCATAATTATATATTGAAATATCTTTTTTAATATGTGTTTTTCATTAACATTTAATAGAATAATGCATTTTAAACTTTCAAATGGAGAGTGTTTGAACGTAGAGATTATTATTAGATTTTTTTTGTTGGGTTTCGGTCGAGATTGATCCAAAATATACAATTTAAGAAAATGTGTATTTTTTTGATTATCCGACGACGTTTCGGCTAACACTGTAAGCCATATTGAGGGCTATTCATCACTGAGTCAGTCATTAACATGTGATCCTAGTGACAAGACGCCCTCTCTCGCCTTCATGATAGCCCTGAAGTTGGCTTACAATGTATCTTTTTTTTCAAACACTATTTACAACTAATATATTAACCTAAGATGATTTTAGTTGGGGTTCGGTCGAGGTAGATCCAAAAAAACACAAATTAAAATATCTGTCTAATATATTAACCGTTCTTCAATTTGTTTTCCCCCTAAATTTCCCCTCCCACTCATTAGATATGAACTAAGAATGTATTAAATTTTCGCTATGCAAATCATAGTACTATTTGTAAATCATAGTACTAAAATTAATAGCTATATTTTAAAATCTGAATTACCCTTTCAACCCCACAAGGTTATATTGAGATATTTTGCCTAATATGCATTTTTCATGATAACACTGGGGAACAAAAAAAAAAAAAAAACTTGAAACTTAATTTCTGTTGAGTTAGATTTTTTTAGCTGTTTTCTATAGAATTAAGCATGCTGGTTTCAAAACTGTTTTTAGTTTTCTTCTATCAAGTCACTTTCGGTTTTTATGTAGCTGGGGCGCATGCTGGTCTAGATCTGCCTGTTTAGTTACGTCTGTTATACTGTGGTGAAACGTTGTGTGTCGGTAAGCAGTATTTAGTATTTCGTTACGGAAGTGTACAGAACTACATAGCGTGTTTGAACTGAAACGTTTCCTTATGGCTACCTCTGCTCCTACACGTCGAAAGTGCGAAAACAGCCCCGATTCGTTTTGTTACATATATGTGGCAGTTTTACCATTCCCAAACATCGGTGCACTTGTCAGACAAGCATATTTTGCCTATTTTAAAGTAAAACTTAGTGATCAAGATAAAGCATGGGCACCTCATAAAGTGTGTAAACAGTGTATTGAGGGTTTACGGATGTGGACCAAGGCAACACGTGCTAAGCTTCCATTTGGTATATCTATAATTTGGCGCGAGCCCAAAGATCATTCAAGCGATTGTTACTTTTGTATAATGAAAACATCGGGATATAACAAGAAAAACAAATGTAAAATAGAGTATCCTAGTTTACCGTCAGTTATATTCCCAGTACTGCATTCAGCCGAAGTCCCCGTGTCAGTTTTCAATGAATTTCCCTCTTTGGAAGAAGGGGAATACGGATATGGCATTCAAAAACATTGTTAAAGACTTTCTTGAAAATACAAGAGCATTCAATTACACCGAAATTGTCCAGCAACTCTTGGAAAGCTTCCAAAAGCTAGGTTGCAACATGAGCATTAAATTGCATTCTTACACAGCCACCATACTAATTTCCCGGACAATCTTGGTGCAGTGAGTGATGAGCAGGGTGAGCGTTTCCATCAAGATTTGAGGGTCATGGAAACAAGGTATCAAGGTAGATGGGACGTACATATGATGGCTGACTATTGTTGGAGCATCAAGCGCGATTGCACACAAACTAAAGACTCCAGAAAAAGCTACAAACATAAATTTTTATCTTTTTTTTAAGTACTGTTCATTAATTAAAAAAATTATATGTATGAACTCGATTTAACTTACATTAAATGTTTTGTAAACTGTATATTTGGTACGTTTTTACTTTATATTCTTTTAAATGCATGATTTTTATGATTTCTGAGGATATCCTGTAGTTTAAAAAGTTGATGTGATAGAAAATCTGAAGTTATTCTCAGATTCAGACGCCAAGAATTAGTGAAAAAACAGTGTCAGATCTAACTCAACAGAAAATGTGTTCCTCAGTGTTATCTTTCCTAACAAAAGATTAAATTCTTAGTTGCCTTTAATTCATTAAAGCAAATTGTGGAAGAGAGCTTAGTCATGTTATTTATTGCCTTATTTAATCTCTTTTTTACATATTTCATCCTTCCTTACGACATTTCGAGTTTAAAACATTACTGACCTTCCTGTGCAATAATGACCTTTATAAAAAAACACACACATTATAGGGGCTCTGTGGTTAGCGGGCATGAATTGAATGCTAAATATCCCTTGGGTTCGAATATCGATCCCACAGTCTTTTGTCTGTAATATTACGCTATTTTCGTGGCTTTAGTGAATCCGTGGGAAAAATCAGTGTTGTCCCTTATGTGGGAATATGCAAAAAAAAAAATATATATATATTTACAATCATAAAGTGCAGTTTCATTTTGATATATGAGTGTGAGAAAAAAAAAAAAAACCCCAAAGAAAGACCAGGCTAGCATAGGCATTGTGTAAGCTGGAGAAAGTGGAAGGACTAGTCGGAGGAGGCCACGGGTATGCCTTCCATGGATGACCTCAAACAACTTCCAGTGATCGCTGCAAGACAGATCTGGAGGTTTGATTCCAGCAGCACTTGTTGTCAATCGCCACTGGAGGAAAATATGAGCCGAAAATGAAGAGGCGACTATTTCTGACGATTTTGGCGATTATCACTGGCAATATAGAAGATTCATAATTAAATACATGCATATCAAGGTCAAAAATATTGCAGTGTTAGATTACAAGAATTGATTCTTAAATACTCTATGTGTATATATTAAATTTTAAATGTACCACACGTAAAAGTGAGTATAACAAAATTAGTACACACAAATATTTGTCTGGAATTTAACAGCTATTTCTTAACCAAAATAATATCCAATTCGTTTTATATTATGTTATTGCCTATAAACTTTGATAAACCTAGCAAANATACTCCCTTATTTTCATTTTCCCCCCTATTTTCTTCTTTAATATATTTCTTATTTTCTATATATTTCTTATACAGTATTCTTATGGAAAAAAAAAAAGAAACTAACTGTTTTACATTTGATTTTTGTATACTTTTACATAATTCTTAATTACTAATTTTTCAAACTATTTCTGATAATTGAAACTGTTGCTAAAAGTTTTAAAAGTGAATAAATAAAATTAATAGCTGAGGATGCAATAATAAATTTATAATACTACTAAAATGGAATGTAATAATGGCTAAAATATTTAAATATGTATCTTTAAATCAATATAGAAAGATTTTTTTTTTAAATGTTCAATATTTCTTGTAGTGCTACTCCACCAGTCCCAGATGGCTTGTCACTATGTCCTGCTATAAATAAGTGATATCCAGCCATTTTTAGGGGGGTTATCTCGGGATGGAAAACCTATCAATATCTGACTTTCAATGGGACTTTTGTAACGAGCAAATGTTTGCCCATTTATAAAATATGTACTAACAAAGTTCATACGGCATGCCTCATTTGTACTAGTCGCTTAGAAATCATTGGTCCGTTCACTGCTAAAAATATAAGTCAATTCACTCCTTGCTTTAGTACAATAATCTGCAACAAAAATAATTATTAATAACAGATATTTACAAGTATTAGTATAAGAAAGTAATAAATGTTTAAATATACTTGGGGATTATATAAATTCTCTTTTTCATTATTCAAGCATGGTTTCTCCATCATAATCTTTGTAAATCCTCTACTTGGCAAATAATTTGACGGATCAAAATATAATTGAGAATTAAATATATATAAAGTATGTGACGTATGATTCTACTAAATAGATTTACTGTTTTATACTAAAAGCGACCTCGGATGGGTTGTAAATGAGTTGATGATCTTAAGATGATGAATGATGATTTGATCTTAAGGGTACAATAAGGGATAAAAGAAAGGACCAACCAGGATGGAAGAGAATGGTCCAGGAGTTTCATTCTCCTTTTGTTTCATTCTTAAATATCTTTCTTAGAACGTAAAAGTTATTAAATTATATTTACATCTTATAAATTACACTCACAGACACATACACACAGATGTATATGTATATATATAT
>KZ807083.1:413330-442148 GCA_000696205.2 Oncopeltus fasciatus
TATATATATATATATTTGACTTTCAAGATGGTAATCGATTTGTGATTCATTGAGTACCTTTGATCCAGAATTGATGAAAATTCATTGAAATAAAGAGTTCGTCATTTTACATGAAGCACTGTACTAACTCTTATTTATCTATAAAACCTAAACGGCAGGACACGCACCTCAACTTACAGAATGCTTAATTAAAATATAATTAAACCAGTATAACTTGAATCAGAGAAATGTTTTGCTAATGGGGAGGGGAAGGGGATTACTGTTTAAACGAGAAGCCAAGAAAAACTCCATCTCGCAAGAGCCGTGTGAACTGAGCAGATTTTCCATAATTAATTAAAGGTGACAAGGGGACAATGAATAATTTGATCTTGAGAGATAAAATTGAATATAAATTGAAAATTCAATGTCATTAAGTATGACTTCTTAGAAAAAAGTGGTAGAATCATTATCATTATCCCTTCCAGTTACATTTTGTTATAATTTCCTTATTATGAGACTTTTAGAAAAATGTTATGAAATTTGTTCACGTAGGCTTCGACGGTCTTCAGATGTATTTACCGTTTCTTCTTCCGGGTTAGGCCGTGTCAAATTGTTGTTATTTGCCGAGATTTCCCACATCATGTGATGGCTTCTTCAGGGCTGAAAAGAGAATGAGAGTTGTAAAAGGGTCTTTTACTTGAAGAAGCCATCATATGATGTGCGAAATCTCGGCAAATTACAACAATTTGACACGGTCCAACCCGGAAGAAGAAGCGGTAAAGTAATGAAAGATATCAAATACGTTTTATATGTATTATGTCTTATAGATATGTCATTACTCTACAGTTATGTATATATTTGGGAAATTACTTTTTAATCTGACCCTTCTTATTATATTTGCATGACTCCTGAATCACAGGTTTCATGTTAAATACCCTTGCATTTTTTTATTATTTCTGTGCATCTGTAATGTAATGACCAGATGACTTCTGTTGTGCTCCTGGAAATAATCAACCCTAATTGGGCACCATTCTTTATGATAATAAATAAATCATGCTCTTCTCTGACGCGAATATACACATCCATAACATATGCTTCCTCCCTGGGCTGCTATGGGTAATTATGGGACTGATATTTTTTCCACTTCTTAAAACTAATAGATTTCCCTGCATATCTATGGATGCCGAATGATATTTCAGTTTCATGTCATTTTAGCATATTTATTTTATTTTAGGAAATGAAGCTAATGCGTTATTTAAAAATAAATTTAAATTCTTCTTCAATTCTACTTTTTGACCCATCAATACTTCCAATTAATTTGGATTAAAAGTAAAAATATAAGAAATTTATCAAAACTTGTCATTTGATGAATGAAAATGGCTGATTTATTTACGGAAAATCTTGAAACAATTCCAGGGGTCCTTAGCCCTTCGGTGCGGTAGGCATTAAGTGATAAACAATAGGTCGTGAATACCTCATTTATTTACTACATATTAATATTATTTGTGGTTTTTAATCCCATGTAAATTTAAATCAATTAGTGCAAGGGAACAAAATAAAAATCTAACTTTCCAGCCAGGGCTCGAACCTGGATCTCCTGCTATCCGGGCAAGAGCGTTATCCAGATAACTTATTAAATTCCCAACACTAGTGTCGAGAGTCTAACCTACGAGAAAGACGAATACATCGTACCGTCCCAGTTAGATTTTTTATTGTATTCCCTTGCATTAATTTATTTAAATTTACGTGGGATTAAAAACCACAAATAGAGAGTCGTTAAATAGCTCGACAATGTCAGTTCCTTCGAGCATAAGACGATATATTCGTCTGCCACGGAGGTTGGACTCTCAACACTAGTGCGGGGAATTTAATAAGTTATCTGTCTCTACCGGTAGCGCAATTAGATTCGAGCCCTGGCTGGGATAGTTAAAATTTTTTATTCTAGTCCCTTGCATTAATTCATTTATTTACTTTTCGATTGAGTTATATTGGATTACCAGAAGGATATATATATATATATATATATAATACACTGCGAAGAGGCTGTAGAATGGGTATATAAAGGGTTGAAGGGTGGCGCTCCCTAGGTGGAGGCTGGCGAAGTTGCAAATGAGGAAATTCGCGGTGAGCTCTAGAGGTTTACTCATTATCGAGACATAATTTTGATGGGGGAAGGTTGCGGTGGGAAAATCCCCTTTAACTTGTAAAAGGGCTGTCAGGGACAACTTCCGCCTTGCGACCTCGAGACACTTCAACGCCCTGATTACCTTTAAAACTTCTCCGCCATTATAACCTCCCTCTTGAGAGATAAACGCCCTATATACAGAATTAGTTTACAATTAAAAAAATATATAGTATAATATACTATATACAAGCTATAATATACTATATAGTACAATAGCTTTAACACTAGGCTAAAGGAACATGTGACACATACATGAAAACCAGCTGACCTGAGATATAAATATACCCTCACCCTCTATTTCTCTCTTTTTTTTCCTTTACCCTCTCCATCGCTTTGCCGATGGGGGTGAGCCACCATGTACAAGCTTTACATCCCATTTATAAGCTTTAAATTTTGAACGCAATCTAAATAGACCTAATGTCCTAATGAATTAATGTTAACTTTACCTCAATTTGGTCTTACTCCGGAGAAGATATAAGTTGAAACGGTTTTCTATTGTCCCGCCTGGAAATTCTTATTTCCTTGAGTCATACAGTTGTCAGACAATTCATTTTCATTTTAAGAAAGAACATTTGGGTTTATGGCCATTAACCTTTAACTTAGACTGTGCACCCACCCTCAACGATTTCCGTATATCTTTGCTTGACTTTTAAGCCCTTCCTGGACAATTATCACACATTGTCTAAAAGCGACTATTGAAAGGGATCTTGATGCTAGCAGCTGAATCAATTAGGGCTTCTAAGAGACTTTCCAGCATAGAACCTTGCTCGTTCTAGTCTCATTTTAGCATTTGGCAACTCCACCTAAACTGTTTAGCTTTGCAAGAAAAATACCACTACCTTACAGTTATTATTTCTTACTATGATTCCTTTACGATTGCAAGAAATAACAACTTACATACTTCATATAAGTCACACCGGAACCTTGCTCCTAGAAAACATATTGGTCTAAATGTTATGGCGGTAACCTCTTCTCCCTTATTGTATACGTTAGTATGCACATCGACTGTTTTTCTCTTTGTGTACTTCAGGATCTTTGCTTATGTAGCTTTGTATTGAGCCCTTTCCTAAATCGTCCAACGGTGGTACATCGATTGTTAAATGATCCTAAAAGACATCTTTTCGAGCCATCGCGTCAGGAAAGATGGATCCTGGCATAAACTGTATTCTTCTCTAGGTCCGCAACTCCTCCGTCATAAACTTCTGCACAAAATGCACATTGGTGGGGATACTGGGTTGAGTGTAGTAGGCAGAAAGCAATGACGATGTTAGTGGAATCCTCTAAGCACCTTTTTCTTCCTTGGGTCTATATCAAGAGCCATTCTGTAAGTCTGACATTCTTTGCAACTTCAGTATGGTCTTTGTATAACTGCACTTAGTGCACATTGAAGATTTGTTGAAATTCTTTGCAGAAGAGTAAAGTAACCTTTCCCATGCAATATGTGCCATTGAAAACCATTTTGCTGACTTCTATACTTGTCAATAGTAATTGCATTTTTTCTATCGGTTAACTGAGATACGATCTCGAGTGCCGCAGAATAACCGATCATGGATTATTCCTCTTTTCTTATCGTCTCTTCCCACACAGATGAATATTTCCTTCAATCCTACTCAATAGACTATCTATAGTCAATAAACTTTTTATATGTGTCATTGACTGTCAACGATCAACAGGTTCAGTTTTAAATTTTTCTTCAAGAAATTCAGCACATCACTTTTGAATGTAAAAATTAATGACTTAATTTGTCATTGAGGAAATCGTACGAATAGAAGTGTAGATTATCTGAAATTTTATGTGCAGCTAAAAGAAATTATTTTTATGTTTCAGTAATATTTTGTTTAGAAAATTAAGCTCAACAAAGACTTTTTTATTGATGAAGGGCAAGTAACTTCAAACCCCAATGTACTTAATTGATGAAGGGCGAGTTACGTAGCGAAATTAAATAATTAGGAGTGAGGGATTTCTTGTAGTCTAAATTTGAATTTAGCGGCCTAGAAGCCACGATGTGTTATTTTGCTTTTAAATGAAAAAAAAAGAAAAAAAATGGCTGAGTTTTTTTTAGAGGTAATTGAAAAGTCAGCTGCAAATAAATATAAATTCTTGACGCAGCGGGGATAATATTTCTTTATTCTGTTTGACGGCAGTTGTTTTGTGTAATGGTTGCGGAAGTGTCAGATGAGGAGAGTATCAAGGGAATGTGACGTGTTGGTGGGTCTGGAAGACTTGTGACAACTGATGTGCCATGAGTTCGGATTTCGCATTGTATGACGAAGATTACCCGATTGGCCCATTTCCAACTTTCGGTGGGGAGAGGTTTGCTACGCGTCTTAAAGAAAATAAAAGTTCAATCGAAATATGCATAACCTCAACGGTTTTATTATCTCTTCGATTCTCTCAGCTGAGGAAAACATTAATGATAAGTAATGGTACTTGGAAAGCTGCCTCAAATGAATATTTAGATAGTGCCTTTTGACGCGTTTTCGATAGTGAATCCCCATCCTTGGGACATGTCCGTATCCCACCCTTGGAACATATAACCCTGGGAACGATATTGGTTCCTAAGGGGTTGTTCTACTAAACCAAGTACATGCTCATTTTCGACTTGCAAACCCCAACAGTACGTAATTCTGCCCCTTGTAAATCATACTGCATGAAGAGCGATAGTACGCTATCCTCGGTAGTATGCTGAATGAGGATAACATATCTGGATATGTAAGGTAATTTGTACACATTTATGTGTACAGTATATGTTTAATAAAAACATATTATCTGCCGAGGTATTTGCTTACATTGCAATAAAAAAAAATACTTTTTTCTTTATTAACCTTCACCCTTTACCCAATATATTATCTACTAAAAAATCTCAAACGGTCATGAACTCTCCATTTATAAGATATTGTTACTTGCAACGAGTCACTAATAATTTAAAAACAGAGATTAATATAAATTCATTTATTATCACAAATAATTTTTTTTAAACTTTAATTTATTTATTACATTCCGTTTAAAATAAAGCAATTTTTAATTTGATTGCAATAAAATTAAAAATGACACTCAATGACAATCACATGAGGAGAGAAGGTGACCAATGATACTACTTTCAAATTATATACCCCTTCCTGGGGTATGCAATTTTTTCCGTTTGAGTCGAAGGGGAGGGTTTTAGGGGTTGGAGTTGGAAGACAAGGTCTGTGATAGTGGATTAGGATGGAATGGCAGTTTACTGTGGAAAAGGGTGAAGCGGGAAGAAATTAGACCTGAACAAAAGGGAGGATGTCTTTTAGGATCCGAGTTAAGAGATCCGAGAAGTTAAAATAGGTTCGTGAAATTTATAATGAGGACAGAAAATGTATAATGGTTATTATATTTCTTCTAAGTGATGTTTGTAGAGCACTGATGAAGATTTTCCTGTTGATTAGGATTATCTGAATCATATAGTAGGTACAAATTCATGAATCGCGTATTGGGGACTGAATGGAGGGGGGGGGGGGTTAACTTATCACCGAATCGGGGGGTCGCTATTGAACTGTTTTTATAACTTCGGGGAAGGGTTGATGAGAGCCTGGAAGTTTCTGATGAGGATTTCCAAGAAACCCTATTTCTCTTCTCTGACCTGGAAGCAGGTGTTATCTTACAATTGTGGCCCCTTCACGCTACCTACTTCCCTTGTCTATAACAATATTATTAATACATTCACATTCACACAAGCGCATACACACACAGTATATNCCCCTCAACTATGAGCGACTAGGAAGTAGATAACGCCCAATGCTCCAAAGAAGGCGATACATTTGCAGGTATTGGGAAAGAGAGAGATATATATAATTGAGTAATATTTTTCCTTTGTCAATGAGAGTAAAATGAATTATTCAAAAGTCATAGTATCGAAGTAAAATGCATGATTTTTTATGTGGCGGCATGAATGCAAAGGAATGTGTACTAGGGATTTAAGAGTATGGTTCCAGATATAATCACAATGAGTCACGCAGAGGCATTTACCTCTTGTTTTGTTAAATATGGAGATGTTTATGAGAAATTGTGACATCTCCAATAACAATCTAGAACGATTTCAAAATAGAATAAAATTGTTCAGCTGTGCTTTTGCCTTTTGCCACTCAATCCTCTTAATTAAAACTCTAAATATCTCCCTTAACAAATTAACTTCATAAAAATTTAATGAAGCAGTAGGTGAGAGTAAAACAAAGTTTTAAATTCAGTTTTATTCAATAAATTGTTCACTGAATTTTAGAAAAACAAATATAAGGAATCCTAGCAGCAATCTTCAGTTTCTCCACACACTCCTCCTTAGGATTACCAATTTACTCTTTCTGTTAACCCATTATCTCTCCGTTTCAGTTATTTTAAATATTAATCTGATTGATTAAGCTACCCAATAGATAATGAAATTTTAAAAACAAGGGTGTCCAATACTTCCTTACAATAGTACCTTTCAAGTTTCCAGCTCCAGGGAGCTGACGATAGATAGTGCAAGTGATATTATGAAAGTGATGTAATGCAAGTGATTCATTTTGAAAAGATTAGGGAGGGTCTTCAGAAACACTTTTCTTCGAATTTCTAGCAAAGTCCAAAATGATCCTGATTGTCTGTGCTTTGTTAAAAAATAGCAAAGACAAAGTTTCAACTCTTCTTACTTTCATCTCATTGGCTGATGCCCCAGCCAATCAGAGGCAACCATTCAATCTATCGAACGTTAAAATAAATCACCTACATTTTTTTCTACCTTAGACACTTTGGAATCAACATTATGCAGTAGTAGATCAGTTTGTAGGGCCAAAGGGCCTCGGGATCCAAATAGAATTCAAGGGCTTGCTAATCAGTAGAAATTACAATAATCACCAAGTAATTGAAATCCAATATGAACCCCCTAACAGAAACCCCCCCCCCATTTAGTCCCCAATACGCGATTCATGAATTTGTACCTACTATATGATTCAGTCAACCCTAATCAACAGGAAAATCGTCATCAGTGCTCTACAAACATCACTTAGAAGAAATATTTAACCATTATAAATTTTCTGTCCTCATTATAAATTTTACGAACCTATTTTAACTTCATTGTAATATCTTTCGGCCTACCCACCTGTCCCTATTCTAACTATATCACATTCATTCAGTTAATCTAAACTTATTCTATCAGTCCACTTTTATTCAGACCCCCTCAATTTATTCTCAATCCCTTTTCTACTTTCAGATAAGGTTGTGATCTGTAATATGTGTGTGTGTTTGTATGAGTCGTAGCTCTACAGGCTAAGTGCAAAACGGTAGGCAAAAATTATTCTTGTGCAAAATTGGACAAATAGTAGGTATCAAGAATGAGTACAAAAACATTTTCTCTATAATGGGCCTAATATTAAGTTCAATACTACTAAAAAAAGACTGGTTTATTTCCAAGAGATATATTACGTATGACATGTAATGTTAAATACTAATATACATTCACAATGATTCTGAGAAATTCGCTTATTTACGCAGTTCTTTTGGGACGAACTTTCGTAATGCTGATTTGTAATACTATGTAGACCCCTGTACTTTTAAAAATGGATTAAAATTATAAAAATAAAAAAGTAATAAATTCCCCCCCTCCCCCTCTCAACCCATTCCTTCTTGACACCTTCTGCACCTTTATTTAATTTTTTTGTAACCTTTCTCTGATGGAGAGCGACTACTTTTGTGAATTAATTTTGTTTGTCCTCTTGTGCTCTGTGAATGACTTGTATTCATTGACATTCACACTCACACGCGTTTTGTATCAGTGAGGTAATTCACCGCAATTTGTGTCTTTGTACCAACGTGATTTTCTTTTAAGCAATCTGTACCACAGAGAAAATAAATCTTTACCTTTCCTACGAAAGAGAACTGTTCGCGCCGCCTTCTTGTCTATTTTTGGCATTGGTAGTGTCGCCCTTGTACGTTTATAATCATATCTTTCACTAATAACATACACTTAATGAATAAAATAAAATATAATTTAAAAAAAAAACAAATAGATGTTATTCAATATCAAAAAGAATAATTGAAAAAGATCCAAGTTCATGCCAGGAAATTTCACTGGCGTTAATGGTCTCCAGGCTACCACGCAAAANCAGTATATGATAATCAGCTATCTGCATATCTTAGTTAACGCCTGGTCATAAAAAAAAAAAAAAAAAAAAAAAAAAAACGGGCGTGGTAGCTCATGGGATCCGTTCGGGTCTCACAATCTGCATCTGCTAACAATCCGGGTTCGAATCCCGCCAAGGACTATCTTTTATTTCTTGGTAAAAGCATGTCTTGAGCCATGGATGTTTAGAATGGAATGGCAACCTGTAGATAGCGCCTCCCTCCATGATCCTAAGTGTTGGAAAGGGAGGCTAACACTTATTGAAAAAAAATAAATAAATAAGACTATATCCGATGCGGATCGGCTTAATTGGGAGGTAAGCTTTAAAGTAAATGTTCTTCATAGAAATAGATATACTCCACGTATTCTCGACGCATACCATTTTCTACTTCGTGCACTCTACATAATTAAGTTTGGCTTCTCTGTATTCTCGGGGTAGAACAATATCATGCTCAGTGGAGTGGGCAAAACCGCCCTATGTTTTATGGCAAGAAAGTCTCAGTGAACTATCCGTCGACTCCTTAGGGGTTGATCCCCGCCAGAGGGTAGTACGGTACACTCTTGACACGGGGGTAGTTCTGTGACATCGGCTAAAACCCCTCTCTAATGGAGGACTCTGTTTTGTCTCTGGGGGGATAATTCACTTGTCTCCATGCTTTTAGCTACAATCGATATTGAGAACACGGCCAAAACAGTGCGCTCCCCTTCCTCGGCTCACTAATTTACCTAATGGGAAAGCTAGCGGGATATCCCGGGCTGTGCACTTTTCAGAAGTAGACTGTGATATCACTTACTGGAGAGTATCAATGGTTAATACAAACGTCAATAGTAGGGCAGGAACTAATGATGGGCTTTTAGACTGCAAGGAAGGATGTAAAGTGCTTAGAAATGCAATAATGTGGATGCGTAAAATGATAATTTTATAAATTTTTTTTGTGGTATTTAATCTCAAGTAAATTTTACTAATTTTTAGTTAAAGGGAACAGAATAAAAAATCTGGATCTCCTGCTATCCGGGCCAGTGCATTTACCAATTATGCTATCGGGACCAGTCTGATAAGTTATTTAATTCCCCGCACTAGTGTCGAAACCAGGATCGACTGGTCCCGGTAGCATAAGTGGAAAATGCACCGGCCCGAATAGCAGGAGATCTAGGTTCGAGTCCTGGCTAGGACAGATAGATTTTTTATTCTGTTCCCTTGCACTAAAAATTAGTAAAATGATAATGAGGGATTTGAACGCCAGTCTTGCGAGACCCAAACGGATCCCCTGAGCTACTCTGCAGCCCCAAACTGCATTTCGTTAAAAAAAAACCCAAAAGAAATGGATTGTAGAGAAGTGATAAGATAATTATCCTGGATTCTTGCTTTACTGTTAAGAAAACCCAAAATAAATGGATTGTAGTTATGTAATGTGATAATTATCCTGGATTCTTGCTTTTTGTATAAGAAAACCCAAAAGGTAACAAAGAAGTAGATATGTAATAAGATAGTAATCCAGAATTCTTACTTGTAATCTAAGAAGATCTAGAAGACAACAAAGCAATGGATTGTAAATATGAAATAAAATAATGTTCTTGGACTCCAGCTTGTAATCTAAGAAAACCCAAAAGATAGCAAAGAAATGGATTGTAGATATGAATTAAAATAAAGATCTTGGATTCCTGCTTGTAATATAAGAAAACCCAGACGATAACAAAGCAATGGGGATTGCAGATATGTAATAAGATAATGATCATGGATTCCTGCTTTTAATCTAAGATAACCCAGAAGGTAATAAAGAAATGGATTGTAGATATGTAATAAGATAATGATCATGGATTCCTGCTTGTGATCTAAAAAAACCAGAGGATAACAAAGCAATGGGGATTGTAGATATGTAATAAAATAATGATTATGGGTTCTAGCTTGTAATCTAAAAAAACCTAGAAGATGACAAAGCAATGGATTATAGATATGTAGTAAGATAATGATCATGGATTCCTGTTTTAGCCTGAAAACTCTGCTTATAACAAAGTATTGTAAATATAAAGTAAAATATTGATTCTCGATTTCTACTTTTATTCTTAGAACTACAAATAATAAAGTTAAGCATTGCAGTTATGTAACAAGATAATGATCCTGGATTCCTACCTCTAGTCTAAGACCGAGAAAATAACCATGTAGAACTTGTAGACTGAAAAAATGTCGTTCTTATCTTAGATAATTAGCCGAATTGCGAGGGCACTTATTCAATGATACAAATAGAGAATTTATATACTGTTTAAAATTCAAAATTAATTTACTCTGGAGGAAATTAATTACTCTACAAAAGTACGTGTGTAATCCTACTTTATTCTATTCGGAATAATAGTTATTCTATTCCACCACTAGGGGAGAACAGAAATCGGATGTAAGCAGAAGAAATCCGTTTCTTGAGAAAAGTTGAGTTAAAGAAGTGGAGTCCTTAATATATTCGTTAATATAACTCCTAGAAAATATGATTGGTGTAAAATGTTATTTGTATGTGTATATGAAAAAAGTACATACATTAAAAGATTATACAAGTCCCGGAACAGGCCACAGAGTCCCAGGAGAGAAACATAAATCGAGCATATGTTCATACTTTACTCACAGCACACTAGAGAGGTGTAGTGTCGGATAACTATGTTCCTGGTCGCCTGAAGGCTAGTTATTCCAAGTGCTCGCTGTTCCAAGGTCTCGAGTCCAGTCCTTTGGGTCATAAAAATCAGAAGCAAAAAAGTAAAAAAAAAAAAAAAAAACTGTTCAGTGTGGATATTGTACCTGTGACTTTCCTTTGATTTTAAGGTATTAATTTATAGATGACATTTAAATAATTAATTTACAAAATACTAAAATAATGAAAATGAATAATATTATTCCGAAAAACGTTTATTAAAGAATATATTTAAGACTGTTACTGGAAAATTTTTCCCTAGCAGTCTTCTAAGTTTCCTCTTTTATGTAAAAAAAAAATAGTATTAAAATGTTGTTATGGGCTACGGGTCAAGAACATTAAGAACAACGTTATATACAAGTAAATTTATTATAACAAATAAATACACCTAACAATTTCACCTAACAATCAAACTTACTGCCTTTAATATCTAATGAGTAAATAACTAGAAATAGAAAATACAAATTACTTACATCTAATTAACAAATATATTTACAAATGAATTAAATGTGTTTATTTACAAAGTGGTCTCAAGATAACCTTCTGATAAGTGTCGCTTATCACTCAACTGTTACCAGCAGTGCAAAGGCTACGACCAGCCCGACACTCTGAAGCACGTGAACATACACAGAAACTGACACTGGCTGAGACTGACTAATCACCCAGGGGGGCCACAGGCGAACTGCTATTATAACGTGGAAGGGTCGAGGCAGGCCTAGAAGATTCTAATAGCGATTTCTGAGTAAACCGAACTAAGAAGTAAGGAATCATTTGACCAATTTTAATTGGCCCCTTTCCGTACATCCCTAATCCTCTCGTCACATATTTTCCTAGTCTTAAACAATATATTATTAAATTTAGTCGTTATTTTATTGTACCCCATGGCCATATTAAATATTACATTTTTATTTTTTACAATAATTTTTATAGGACATCTGTTCTCGAAATGTTCGAAGTGACCTTTGTGATTTGAGTATGAAGCTAAGTGTGTGGCATCTCTCGGAGTCGGCCCCAAACTCGCTCTGACAGTCTGACAGCTTCTCTCGTCTCACGTTTTATTCATAGTCTCACACAAACGCATACATACTCACACCCACGAGGAACACTCAAATTGATTGAGAAGTGAGGTCGGCCGCGTAGAAGCTGCGTTAACAAAGCAGATTTCTCATCAAAATGACTATAAATATCAGTTTATGACACTCTGAAGAAACACTGGTGACCATTACACCCTATAAATATGGTCATCCACCTGACTATGAGAATGATATTGAAGATTTTTAAATATCATCTATTCGCAGGAGTTTGTTTACAGTTCGCTCTTGCGGAAGAATATTTTTTAAATTTTTTGGAATGTCTTCTTTAAATTTTTGAACTTTCTTCTTATTATTACGTTTTATACTGAGTTCAAATTTAGTTCTTACAGCGTCCGCTTAGCTCATGAGATTTATTTGGCACTACGTTTGATTTGAAAGCCATAGCTTAACTTATGAGCGATATTATTAGTTATCTTCTTTCATATACTCAAGTACGTTTGCATTTTTATTAAGTGGATATCATTTTAGCGAATTTCCTGTTAGAAAATCAAAATATTTACATGACCATTGATTTAGAAACCAAATTAGGTTTTTAGGCTTTACATTGCAAACCCTTAGAAGAATTAATTGTTTGTTGAAATCCCATGGTGTAAAAGTTTGGGGGATTCCATAATTTATATCGGTAATATATTCGTAACAAAAGAGTTAGTGGAACGTTAATGATGCAAAATGTTACATTCAAACGTTTATATTCTTTAACAAAAATGGTATATAAGAAAGAAGTTTAATAATGGTTAGTGAATTGGTTGGGTCTCTAATATTATGCGTGAAAAGTTAATCAGGGTAGCGGCTAGGATGAAAACAATAAATACTCTAAAAACTGCAGAGGGCATCTCTGCCTGATCGCAGACTGTGATAGGATCAGAAACCTCCCTTGGAGATCACTTCATTCATCATTATCGCCCTCATGATGACTTACAAGTCGAAACGTTGGCAGTAATAAAATAAAATGATATTTATTTTATTTTTGGAGTATTTTATTTTTCTCATCTAAAGAAAAATTATCAAAATTGTGTCATGAGTGCAAACAAAATTGCTACTTAACTTCGCTATTCACTAAAGAGGAAGACATTACTTTTGGTATTGAGAAATGGGCCAATGTTGTACAAATAAGTTTAAATTGGCTTTGAATGTTTCTGGAAGATGGCCCTGTACTCTGGCAAGCAGATCAATATTTGAACTCGGCTTGGTCAGCCATGTCACTTGCGAACACGGCCATGGACTTGTGACTTACTGACCTGGAGGTCAAGGATCTGAGTCCGGCTCGAGCCTCTGGTCCTCCTCAGTACTAGGGCTTATCGCGATTTACTGCCGAAGCAGGGAGCGAGGAATAGCATGACCCCCCCCCCCCCCTCAACTATGAGCGACTAGGAAGTAGATAACGCCCAATGCTCCAAAGAAGGCGATACATTTGCAGGTATTGGGAAAGAGAGAGTGGGAGAGAGAGGTAGAGAGATATTCACACACACACACACACACACACAACACGAAAAAACACACGTTCATGAATTACTCATTATGAATTCGTTGTTAAGGGGAACTTCGAAACACATGATATGACATGTTCAAAACCATTTTATTGCCCATCGTATTAATTTCTTTACCTTTAAGTCATTGGCGAAGTAAGAATATTAATTAGCATGTTGTTTATTTATTATGAAGTTATCTGGTAGTTGATTTGCGTTCATCACTCCATCTTTCTTCCGACTTGAGGTCTGCAACGCCTAGTCCATGACTGACTAGAGTAAGATCAAGCTAGTGTCCAAAAAACTTTAAAAGGTTTTACATGGAATTTCTTATAGCAAAAGTTAAAAATTTATTGTTCGTTTCAAATTATCTACCCACACATATAAATGCGTGTTTGTATCTGCGGGTATTTATTTGTCTGTATTCGCTTAGGGGTCTAATGGTCCTAGATAAGCGTTACTTATATTCATGTGAACTATTAAGGTTGCAATACAATTATATGTGTTTGTAAAACTTTGTTATGTGTATAAATTTCAATTTGTATTGAAGTAAATAAATCCACATGTGGGTTTTTCTAGAGGGTGAGTGTGGGTGAGGGAGAGATGTGGGTAGGAGATAAACAAATCAAAGCAGCTGTATCCCACACCAGTAGGCGGAAAGAGGATTTATGGAATTGGGAAATTGATTTATCAACAAGATCCAAAGAGGCGTATCGTTATTGCTAACTGGAGCACGACAAACATCACCGACGTCAGCTCTCCAGCCTACGGGAAGTTTGCTTCCTACAGAAATTCCTCTTGCTAAATCAATTGCCAAGCTTAGGATCGAAAGAGAATTCTCGTCAGCTGAAGAATCGCCGAAAGGGAAACATGTCCTGATCGAGAGGTCAACCCAAGAGGCTAGGGGTATGTCGGAAGCGGTAGATGATGGACTTAATGTCTCTCACTCAACTCCAACAAAGGCTTAAGTGGGCTTGAATTTTACCGGAGTTTTTGTTACAAGAGGACTAATAGACTTTGAACCATAAGTCTTTTGTTATAAGTTTAAATGGAAGTATATTTTTAAAAAGATTATCTGCCAATGTTTCGGCTTAAATTGTTAGCCATCTTCAGGGCTGCCAATCATGAAGACGAGAGAGGACGTACTGTCCTTAAGTTCACATTTCCATGACTGTACACATCTCTCGTTTTTATGATAGGCAACCCTGAAGATGGCTTACAATGTAAGCCGAAACGTTGACAGATAATATTCAAAAGGAGAATTTTTTTGACCGTAGGTATTATTCTTAGAAGATTTTAGTTGGGGTTTGGTCAAGGTAGATCCAAAAAACACAAATTTCAAAAAATGTATTTTTTTAATAAAGGACTATCTGCCGACGTTTCGGCTTGCATTGACGTGGAGTCATGGGAATGTGAACTTAGGGACAGGACGTCCTCTCTCGTCTTCATGATAGCCCTGAAGATGGCTTACAATGTAAGCCGAAGCGTTGGCAGATAATCCTTCATTAAAAAAAGTACATTCTTTTAAATTTGTGTTTTTTTGGATTTACCTTGACCGAAACTCAACTAAAATCATCTAAGTAGCCAGATAATCTTTAAAAAAAATACACTTTCTTTTTTTCAATTTGTATAATTTTTTTTGGATCTACCTTGACCGAACCCCAACTAAAATAATCTAATCATAAGTTTTTTGCTCATTTTTTTTTTTTAAATGTCACAATACAAGGAGAATTTATGTCCTGTTTGTCTCGAAATTGACCTTTTACTTTATTAATGTTAGACAAGATAAGGTTCAATTATATCATCTACAATACTTAAAACAAAACTAAAATAATATAAAGTTTCCTTCCCCACTGTTTTTTTTTCTGTTACAGAAGAAAAGTAAACTAACTGTGTTTGTTGGTTCTTAGTGAACAAACACAGTTAGTTTACTTTAGTGCTAATTAAATTTAGTTTACTTGGTACACCAATCCTCTTGGTCTTTGTAACGACCAAGAGCATTTTTGTTTGTTCTATGAATACCTAACCCTAAATGGATAGTAACTTCTAAAGTAAAACTTCATTAGTGATTTGTTCACGTAGGCTTCGTCGGTCGTCAGATGTATCTACCGTTTCTTCTTCCGGGTTGGACCGTGTCAAGTTGTTGTTATTTGCCGAGCTTTCGCACATCATGTGATGGCTTCTTCAGGGCTGAAAAGAGAATGAGAGTTGTAAAGAGAGATTTAAAAAGCCAGGTGGTATATAATTACCATGTTTTATACCCAGGGAAGGCAGACTTCGCCCAAGGACCAGACCTCGCCGGGATTATACACCACCTGGTGTATAAAACATGCTAATTATATACCACCTGGATTTTTAAATCTCTCTTTTACAGCTCTCATTCTCTTTTCAGCCCTGACGAAGCCATCACATGATATGCTAAAGCTCGGCAAATAACAACAATTTGACACGGTCCAACCCGGAAGAAGAAACGGTAAATTTATGAGTGATTACATTTTTGCACATTTTTGTGCAACTTTTAATATGTTGGTTGATAGTAATAATTATAATATATGCAATAAAAGTTAACATAAAACAAATATACATATACAAAAAAAAAATCATTGTATGGGGGAAAATCAGGCGGTTTCACCTTCATTCAGAAGTTCATCTTTTGAATTTTCATTCAGGAAATTCATGACTACACTCCTTTTCTAGTGTGCCCCGTGAATAGAGAATTAACTTTTTTGTCTCTTTGACTTTAATAACCTGTTGCAGAGCTATTTTTTATTATTATTTATTCATTTATTTTTTGAAGGAGGGGTGGGGTTTCTTTTGCGGATTCCGTCCCATTGATATTTGACCTCCTACCTACTTTGTCTTTCTACCTTTATAGCTTCCATTGTCTTTCTACCTTTATAGCTTCCATTGTCTTTCTACCTTTATAGCTTCCATTCCCTCTACTTATACACAATTGCTCAAATTTTCTTATTTTCTTTCCCTTAAAGATAGATAATAACAGAATAAGCTGACAAGTTTTACAATATTACCTGAGAAATAATACCACCATCATTATAATCTCCCAAGGAGTCGCAACTTTTAGAAAAGTAACTCTCAGTAATTCATTTTTAATTTACTGATAATATTAAAAATAAATTAATTTTATTGTATTTGAAAGAATAAAATAATTTTTTTATTTTATTTCTGTATTTTATTTTATTATTTGTAATTCCACTTTATCTTTACAATAAAAAATAGTTTGCCAAATTTCATTAAGAATAATAGTTAGCTTTAGCTTTAAATCATAAATTTAAAATAATTTATAGTGCAAGGGAACAGAATACAAAATCTCGGATGTATAAATGGAAAATGCACCGGCCCGTAAAGCAGGAGATCCAGGTTCGAGTCCTGGCCGGGACAGTTAGATTTTTTATGCTGTCCCCTTTCACTATAAATTGTTATAATTTACGTGGGATTAAATACCACAAAAAAGTAATATATAAAAAATTAATTTGAAATGTTCGGTACATCTAAAATCCCACCCCGAATTTTCAATTTTTCTGTAAAACTCCTAAAAAAGTTATCTTATCAGTACAAAAATTTTTATTGAGTTTTATTACTCCTGAATAAATTTTACTGCTAGGTTTAAATAAATAATAAATCAGTCAGTCTTTCTTTTTGCATTTACATGTGAAATTCCAAATTTAATTGTGAAAAACAACAATTATAGTATTAAACCATTATTAAATAGTTTATTTATAATAATGTTAATTTATAATAATTAAACATTATTATAAAACGTATAAATTAACGGTACTGCTAGACCACTATTTTTAATAAATCATCTTTAAAATAACTGTAATATTTCTAAAGTAATTATTTTATTAATGAAAAATCCATGATGAATTTCATTACTCTAAACTAAATATTATGCTCAATAGATCGAAAAGTCTTTTTATGTAGCTCTTGACATTTCAGAGATTATCCCCCCGAATGCACACACACATAAATGCACTCTGTCGTGAATGAATATAAATTTATTGGTTATAATGGTAGGTAGAATGGAAGAAACATGGGAGAAAAAAAAAATTACAAATAATCTGAAAACAACTCCTGAAGATCGATTTCTCGTTAATCATCTTTCAACGCTGGGTCTTTTCTATACTTTTACACTTTTTTGCGTAAAAATCATTATTTTAACGTGTTGAAGTAGCATTTATTTATAACATCCGCATCACAGGGGTTTTGATTTATTAATGGCGGACAACTTTATCTGAGAAATATATGTATCAAGTTTGAATCTTTAGTTATTGCTTACCTTAAATCCACTCAGATGTTGTTAATTTAGGATGGTAATCTTTGAGAGATACCTGGTAATGCTGAAGCCTGTGAATTATCCGAGGAATCTTAGCCAGAAGATTGAAAACTAAATTTGCTTAAAATTGAAAGTAAAATAGCTTAGAAATACTGTATTTCTATATTTCTAATTCAAACTTTATTTCCCTAGCACATGAACTCTAAGGTTCACAAAAGAAAAACTATTTTAAAATAATAAAAAACAATATACTTTTAAAAATATGCGAGCCAAAATGTTGGAGATTTGATGAAAATAAGAGTAATAATTGAGTTTCAAGACGCTTGTCAAGACAGAAAAAGATAAATGTCTAATACTTTGATGGGGCAACCTACGTCTCAAAGTTCTTAAAAATTAGTTTAGAAGTTTTTAGTCTACAAAGTTTATATACTTTTATAAGAAGGTTAGTTATTTATAAAAAAAAAAAAAACAAACTGCAGAAAACATTTCACAATTGCAATTCATTTCTTCTCTTATTCTTCCCCCTTCACTGATTTAAGCCATTTCTTCATAGGATAACCTTCAGGAACGGAGTGAAAAATGTAATACTCAATGTGTTTGTCACAATGGTAACAACCCTTGTCTACAGGTGTAAAAATTAAATATTAACCTTATGTTTTACACCCCAAGTGTTAAAAAATAAAGCTATGAAATTAGTTTCATTATCTTGAAGGAAATTCGGTACGGTCCTTTCCGAGTAAATTTATTACGACGTTCGAGGGACTGATATATTACTAATCTATTGAATTTTATTCTGTGAAAAGCTACAAAATTTATGGAGGGAGTTATACTTTTTTCTAAAAAATTTTAAATATTGAAAAACATTAAGTAATGTACGATTAAGTATTAAAACTCCATTTAAAATTCCAAGTATTTCGCAATCGAACTCAGAACGGGAAGCCCCTTCTTCATGCTTCTTGAGGTATGAGAGTTATTTATTTTTGACTGCAAGCTTAGAATTTCTGAAATTCTCCCCTGTTATCCCATTTCTACCCCCCAGAGAGGTTTGTTACCCCGCTCAGTAAATCTCAATTTTAATGGCGCTTTTGCGTGTATTTTTTCTTTTCTAACTTCATACTGAAATATTTCAGCTTTTGCTAGTGCCACAATCCTCGGTTCCAGCCGTGCCTCATTTCGGAAAATATCTCTCTAAAAGGGGGTTTTCTTAATTTTATATTATTTTATTTTATTTTAACACAATTGCTCAAATTTTCTTATTTTCTTTCCCTTAAAGATAGATAATAACAGAATAAGCTGACAAGTTTTACAATATTACCTGAGAAATAATACCACCATCATTATAATCTCCCAAGGAGTCGCAACTTTTAGAAAAGTAACTCTCAGTAATTCATTTTTAATTTACTGATAATATTAAAAATAAATTAATTTTATTGTATTTGAAAGAATAAAATAATTTTTTTATTTTATTTCTGTATTTTATTTTATTATTTGTAATTCCACTTTATCTTTACAATAAAAAATAGTTTGCCAAATTTCATTAAGAATAATAGTTAGCTTTAGCTTTAAATCATAAATTTAAAATAATTTATAGTGCAAGGGAACAGAATACAAAATCTCGGATGTATAAATGGAAAATGCACCGGCCCGTAAAGCAGGAGATCCAGGTTCGAGTCCTGGCCGGGACAGTTAGATTTTTTATGCTGTCCCCTTTCACTATAAATTGTTATAATTTACGTGGGATTAAATACCACAAAAAAGTAATATATAAAAAATTAATTTGAAATGTTCGGTACATCTAAAATCCCACCCCGAATTTTCAATTTTTCTGTAAAACTCCTNTATATATATATATATATATGATAATTAAAAATTATCATGCCATATTATTGACCGAATTTTTTTGGATTTTGGAGTTTTGCATAAATTTAGGACATAAAGACAGCAATACTGAATAAGCTTAAGGCTAAACCATAAAGTGCTTATCAGAAGTGCTTTGCGAATTTGGAAAAGGGTTGGCACAAGTTTATTGTATCTGAGGGGTATTGCTTTAAAGAAAACAAAATGAATATTGATGAATAAATAAATATTTTTTTATTTGAATCGTACAGGGAGCTGGAAAAAAAAACTCTCTACCTCAGCCTTCCCCCACTTTCTGGACGGTTGCGCTAACTAACTGCACCCCCGAGGGAGTTGAGAATAATTTCTAGTTCCTCGCACTTCACTTCACTTATCGTCATGTCTAATAAATAGCTAGCAATTTCAGTTCCGCCGAGTACAAGACTATATATTCGCCATACTTGGCGGTCAGACTCCGAGTGAAGTAAAGTACGAGGAACTAGAAATTATTCTCAACTCCCTCGGGGGTGCAGTTGGTTAGCGCAACCGCCCAGAAAGTGGGGGACCTGGGTTCAATTCCCGGCTGAGATACTTAGATTTTTTTTCTGGCTCCCTGTACGATTCAAATAAATAATGAAATGTGGAATTACTTTGCCACAATTATCATCATGATCCAAATAAATATTTTTTAAAATATAAATAATAATTCTTGATACTTTTTATTACTTTTCCTTTATAATTATAAATTTGAATACAGAGATAACATATTGTGCGAGAGAGAGAGAGTCAGGTACACCTTCTGAGTTCACTAATGGAAGGGACTTTTTAAAATTATTTTTTCATATTCTGATAACTAAAAAAATGCGTTTTTTGGGGGAGTTTATTTTAAAGCAAAAGCAACGTAGATAAAATTAATTTTTGTATCTTCACTTGCAAGTGAGGGGAACATAGCATGCATGCTGGAGATAAATAATAAGTTAAGAGCATTGCTATTATGTCTAAAAATAATAAATTTACACACAATGGTTTTTTTTTTTCCTAAATAGCCTATAGGGGTTGAATAGATCTTTTTAACATGGTTGATGGTTGGTTGGCCGTCTCGAATATCATGTGAGAATGGTCGGGGTTTCGGCCAGGAAGAAAAAAATATACACCAAAATTTGGAGTAATATTTTTATTTATGCCAACGTTTCGGCTTAGCTAGTAAGCCATCATCAGGGAAAATGATATGTACCAATGGCGTTGAGTGGAGAAATCTGAAGTGCAGATTTCTCCACTCAACGCCATTGGTACATATCATTTTCCCTGATGATGGCTTACTAGCTAAGCCGAAACGTTGGCATAAATAAAAATATTACTCCAAATTTTGGTGTATATTTTTTTCTTCCTGGCCGAAACCCCGACCATTCTCACATAAGATCTTTTTAACCTGGACAAACCCCCTGGATACTTGAAATATCTCGGACCCTCCTAAGCGCTGCCCCCCCCCCCCCCCCTGTCTTTTCTGAGGAAAAACCAAAGAAAGGACTCAGAAATAAGTCAAAATGTCTAAACAATTTTAATAGTTTTGGCTTTATCTTCACTCCTATTTATTCAAACCTCTTTAATATTAATTTTCACTAACATTTTCGAGTAAAATTCAAATAATTGAGCTTTTATCTTTAATTTTATATATTTATAAATGTCTAACGTACTACCCGGTTGGCCTAAAACCAGCCTTATTGATAATACATTTTTTCCTCATTTATTTTTTGTACTTTAAGGACAAATTACTGATTTACTGCTATCGTTTACAACTTTTATTAATTATGGGAAATAAATCATATTATGATACTTCTGCCTGCCAGACTTTTTAAAATCCTGCAATCCAATGCTTTTTTAAGTTATTTTGAGTAAAGCAAAGAGCCAGAATTAAGTAAGCACCCTTTCCAAAAAATAATACAAATTAAACGAAAATAAAATATAAACAAACTATAAATTACTGAAAATTTTCTTTTCTTAATAACTATCCAAAGGCTGTTTCATCCAATAGCGTTGTAAATCTGATGGGGTTTTTTAAAGAAACTTTGCTATTTTCCAATCAAAACTAAATAAAATCAATATATGTATATATATGTGAGTTGGAAAAATAACGGTGGATTAAGTCCTGATTTTAAATAGCAGAATTTTCGTAAATTTCTTCTTAAAGTGAGATAAAATGTGTAAATGTAATGAAACTTAATACAAATAAAAAGCACTTTATGAAAATTCCAAAGTACACTAACACCAAAGACACACTAACTAAAGGCATTGAAGAGATTGGAAGTGTGCTCGAAGGAGCCCTGGAGAACCACAAACTCTTGTGTGTGATTAATCATCTCGGACAGGTGGTGAGGCCAGTCTGCCATATATAAGAAAGGGCCGTAAGTGAACGAGAGTTACAGAGTGATGTGTTGCCTGCCACAGAGGTATGGCTGCTCAACGGCTATGACGTCAGATGTAGCCTCACACCCTTTCAGGTTCAACGAACTTTCACCTTTTCTTTGGTTATTCCTCAAATCAATAAGAGCATGTTATTTTTGCCAACGCAAACAGCCTGGTCTAAGAAGATTTCTTCTGTTTCATTAAATATGGATTTAAATATAAGAGTAAATGACAAAATTATATTTGAAGTAGGCGAGAAAAAAAAGGGTGTCCACTCAAGTTTTCTCTTGAAGGGCCAGCAATAAATTTCAAATTTCTTCTTTAATATGAATTTTGCGTAAATAATTATAGATAATTAAGCTTAGAAAATTAAATTTTACATCAATTTTTTTCTATAAACATTTTCTTAACTTAAATAACATTTATCTCCCCTCCAACTCAATCAACTCCAACTATAAATGAGTTATTTTAAAAACTGGAAATTTTAAGATTAAATACCAAACTTTTATATATATTTTAAGTATTAGAGGTTCTACACTGCGCACGGTATTGCATTAAAACAAATTTCTTAAATTAACTGACGATTATGATAATAATGAATATAATCATTTATAATTATAAATTATGAAATTTGTTTTGAATTTACATTTTACACCTTTTTTTATTTTATACATTATATTTCTTAACGTTAATATTAACGGCCAAGAAGAGAAATAAAACAAAATACTCCATAATTATTTGGTACCTATTTTATTATTGCCGACGTTTCGACTTAACATGTAAGTCATCATCGTGGCGAACAGTTTTGTTCTACACTCTGAGATGTGACCATAACCCTCCCTCGGAGATCTTTCCAGACATCACTATTGCCTTAATGATGACTTACAAATAAAGTCGAATCAACAATCGGCAATAATAAAATAGTTACCCAACAATTTAGGAGTATCATACCTTTTGTAATTCGTCTTCATTGGTTTAGGCAAAACATCTTCTGATGGCGAGCGCTTTCGGACATTTTCCATCTTCTTGGCCGAATACATGCGTTCACTGTTACTGCCTGTATTCAACTCCAGTTGAATACAGACAGTGACATACAACAAATGTATTCGGCAAAGACGATGGACAGTGTCTGAAAGCGCTCACCAACAGAAGATGGTTTGCAGAAACCAATGAAGACGGATTACAGAAGGTATGATAGTTCTAAATTCATTGGTAGTTATAATAACCCTTTAGATAATTTTGGAGGAGTATATGTTTCTGATCCTTGCCGAAACCCTGAATAATTTCTCCAGTATAATACTCGACAGCCAACAGAATCAACAACCACGCTAATAGTAACAAATATATAAAACTTTTTAATTTGGTCCACCCTAAATTTCCCTCTCCGCCGATCAGCCGTTATCGAACTCATTCAATGTTTCGCAAAAGGATGTTCAGATACTGATTTGAGGTTTATTATTTTTTTTAATTGCTGACGGTTGAGTCCATACTGAAGAACCGTTTTAAAATTTTTAATTGCGCGTCATGGTACCAACGTGAATAGTTCTAAGAAGAACACTTTTAAAATAATTTCTGAACACTAACCAGTAGTTTTGTTGCATACCCAAGTTTTGCAGTGATACTCTTGTTCTATTTTCATGCCAGAGTAATATTTAAACAAAATTTTCTTCATTAATGTATGCTTCGCTTGTCAAAAAAAGACAAAATTTCCGAAAATTCTTGTTACAAATTAACTGAAGCAAGAGTTTCTTCACGTGCCATTGAAATTAGGAGTAAGAGAAGAAGTTTTGACATAGGCCGGGAAAGGAGGAGTTTGCATCAGGGAAATCCTCTGAATGGGGAGTGAGCTGGAAGAGGAATATTTGTCGAGGAGGGATATCGAACCCTTGCCCCCCTCCCCCCCTACAATCAGATCCCATTGTGCGAGGCGACTTGGATGTCAACCGCAACAAGTAGTAAATCCACATTCTCCCATTCACATCTCTCCTCATTCAAGAATAATTCCGGCAAAGAGCTCAGATGAGCTTTCTCAACCTCTTTGTACGCTAAAGAGAGAGGGTGGGGGGTTGAAGTCGACAAATCAAGTGACGTTTTTTCTGCTAACTCTACTCGCGAGTCTTGGCAACGTGAGGAGTGTTCTATCTCTGAAGAAATAACTTCAGACGACATGAGTGAATGATGCAGCACAATGACGACATATGCTGTGTAAAGTAAGCAGATTTCCCGTTAAATATATACAAGACAAGTATAATGTATAACCATATTATATAATGGTTGATGATTAGTTGGCCGTCTCGAATATCGTGTGAGAATGGTCGGGGTTTCGGCCAGGAAGAAAAAAAATATACACCACAATTTGGAGTAATATTTTTATTTGTGCCAACGTTTCGGCTTAGCTAGTAAGCCATCATCAGGGCTAAAAAGACAATACACACAGATAACAGTAATGTATAAAAATATTTCAATTTATGGGTTTCGTAAAAGTGTCACTAAGGATACATAAATATTAATTTTCTTGTGGTATTTAATCCCACGTAAATTTTAACAATTTTTAGTGCAAGGGAACAGAATAAAAATTCTAACTGTCCCAGCCAGGACAAGAACTGGTCCTGGTAGTGTATATGATAACGCACTGGCCCGGAAAGCAGGAGATCCAGGTTTGGGTCCTGGCTGGGACAGTTAGATTATTTATTCTGTTCCCTTGCACTAAAAATTGTTAAAATTTACGTGGGATTATATACCACATAAAAATTATAAAATTAAAATTTTTAAGTAAATAATGAGAGTAAATTAAACAGCTTGACAATGTCAGCTCCTTCGAGCATAAGACGATATATTCTTCTGCCTCGGAGGTTAGACTCTCGACACTTATTAATTTAATAACTTATCAGACTTGTCTCGGATGTATAAATGGAAAATGTACGTTTAACATAATCTTGTGTAATTAGTGAACTTGACAATATCTAATATAATGCTGATTAAATAAAAAATTTTTTTTTAAAAAATGTCTATATAAATTTATATCTTAAAATTTGAATGTTTTTAATTTTAGAATATAATGTAAAATATTATGTTAAATTTTTAATTTTAACAATAATGTATAAAATTAAAACTAATACTTTAGTATTAGTATAGTAAATATTTCTGTGTTACAAACGATTAATATTAATATAAATAAAGAAAAAAAACTATTTTTGTAAAATGCTTAATTTTCTACGCTATTATCACATTTGCATTCCCACAGAATACAACCAGAAAATAACAGAAGAGGCCCTAGGGTAGTTCCGGGTAACCTTTAGTCGATAAATAAAATCTTGTCCTGATCCATTGATGTTTAGAAAGGAGTGGCAACCTGTAGATTGCCCCTCCCTCCATGACACTTATTGGCTGAAAGGGAGGCTAACCTTTAAAAAAAAAAAAAACAGCTGTTTTGAAGAAAATAACCTGTTTCCCGAACCTGCTGCCAACTCTAGCCTTTTTCGAGTGTAGTACATTCTCACCAGATACCTCTCTTCATTTCGTACAGGCGATATGATCTGTCTCCATCAGTCCCATGTATCTACTCCATTTCTGAATTTATCTCTGTGCCTTTATGTATTGCATACATTGGGGCATCTACTTGCATCAAAGTTCGATAACTCTACCATTGGATGTGGGGTTCTCCTAAGATAGCCTAAGATGGACCTCTTTTTACACACATTTTGACATTTAACACTACTTTAGCCTTCACACCCAGGATGATGGCAGGTTTTATTTGCTCTTTAGCGGAAACTTCCTTCTTAGCGTTTTGGCTTTAAGATAGAGAGATTTAATTTATGCTGAATGTAAATAGTCCTATATTCAGGCCTTAAGAATGGTAAGACTCATTCACAACTGTTATTACTTATTATTAGATGATTTTATTTTTGGGGTGATTAATAAATCATCTAATAATAATACCTACGGTCGAAAAACTCCATTTGAACATTAGTTATAATATCTTAAGTTATTTATGCTTGGTTGGTTCTATTCACAGCTCAGCTAAATAACTAATCTTGGAAATGCATATTAAATCATTTAAATTTTAATGACTCTATACACAGTTCAGTTAGATAACTTTTTCTTCGGTTGGCTACTTTTCTGCTATTTAGATTTTAGTGACATCATACACAGCTCAGTTAGATAACTACCCTTGGTTATATAATATCAGGTTTTTTTTTGTTATTTGAGAGGTTCCATTTACACCTCAGCTAGACCTTAGACCATAATCACTTTCTCATATTATGACACATTAGTAGTGCTGTAATTACATACTGATTTATTGTTATCTATGCATGACTAACTTGATGGACCCTTGTAGTGTTAGATAAAGATCTGCAGATGTTCTGTCCACTAGCTAATAATATATATGTGATATATGAAAATTAAAAGAAACTTGGCTGATATAGAACCATAACATGATTTTAAAGCAGTTTTGTGTAAGTCTTCTTATTTCGAATAATTGCCCTGAAAAAGAGAAATATGAAAATTCTAAGTTGTCGTCGAGAAAGGCAAAGAGGTAGGAGACTATTCTGGAGGAGGGGTGATGAATTCACAGGCGGAAATCACTGCCTCCTAATGACGACAGGCCGCCATTTTAACAGGAAGCACTTACCCTGATGGTGGGGAGGAATCTCTCTCTTCTTTATCTACACCGACAACACTGGATTAAGAGATACTTTATTTTTAGACTTCACAAAAACTGAAATAACTCTGGGTGGAATATTAATTTGCGGGGTTATCATGTTCTTAGCAACAGCTACGGATAGTATCAATGTGTTGAAGAAGGCCTGAAGGATTAAGAGAAAAAGCAAAAAGTCCTTCTTATTTCCGTTGTAAAACTCTTCATGACTAATCCTCGGTGGATGAGAGTGTGTCTTAGGAAGGTGTATCTCGGCAAATCTGTGTCACCTTCTCGCTACTGGTTCTGCCTTTTCCATTATCCTCTATTCCCCAGTTCTCGGCCTGCTAGAGGACTGTTCGTGACCTGGACGCTAGTGCCACGACAGCAAGCCATCTTAAATTTCACATCAATTCATTGAAAATAAGTTAGCTTTTGGAATTAACAGAATGAGCTAATGTCTATTTCTTATTCATCTCACAGTGGCTCTGCTCATCGAATTTGCCACCCATAGACAATTAAACGTCAGTCGGGCATTAAGCTGATTTCCCTTTTATTTTATTTTTTTTTTTGAAAAATAAAGGTGGACATAGCTGTGCTTTTTTATTATTACATGCTGGAAAGGACATGAACATAAGGGTTATGCTTAAGGGTGACTGAGAGGCGCCAGGCTAGCTCAGGGGATCTGTTAGTGTCTCGCAATCCTGACGCAGAGGGTACAAATCCCACCCAGGCCAATCTTTTGTTTATTGATTAAACAGGACCCTTGTCCTGAGCCATGGGTGTTTAATTAATATGCGTTTTTTGGTAAAATATTAAAAAATACAAATGCTACATACCTACTTTTCTCATAAATTATGTTACAAACTATTTTCTCTAGCATTAAAATTGTGAAAAAATAAGAAATAATAAGATCATGCCTAGACAAACTAGGCATGAAAGGTTTGAACTGTATATAAAATAAAATAGACAAACGTTATTATTGAAATTTTGAACGTAATATTAATTTCTCTTAAGTTCAATGGGTAATAGATTTCGAAAATAATCAATTTGGAAATAAATTTTTTGACCGTCTAGTTTTATGAAGAGAGGATTATTAGGGATTCGGTCAAGATATTTAAAAGATTAATAATTAATTAATCACTAACAAATTTTTAATTTTAGCCAAAATTTAGAATAAATAAATGAAAATATAATACTGTATGTAATCTACTGTATGAAATGAATAGTGAAAATATTGGAAAGAAAAAAAAAGGATCCATTTTATATAGTCGATTACAAACAGATTTATATTTTAATTTATTTATTCTTTATTAGATTATGACATGTAGATATGTTTATATATCATTTTTGTGTGTATATTTTTCATATTCAGGCCTGAAGAAGGTCTGAAATAGAGGCCGAAACGTTGGCTAAAATAAAAACTCATTTGGTTACAAATTAGTTTTTATTAGATGCTTTTTGTTGGGGTTCGGTCAAGTTAGATCCAAATATCAAAAAAACAAAAACAAAACAACAACTAACAATAATATCTACGGTCAAAAAAATTCATCATTCGAAATTAGTTTTTAATTCTTCAACTGCGAAAATCGAATTCCTGATAATCCTGGCTTTAGAATAGGAACAATTTTTCTGTTAGGAGAGCAGCGTTCCTAAGCAAACGTTATTTTTGCAGAGCGCGCCCTAAAGTACACTCCAGCGCTAAAGTGGCGTCCTCTGAGGGTATTTAGACGAGCAATGAACTCAGTCTCCACCATTTTGGCGAATCCTCCAAGTTAATTACCCTCAAGAGGCGTTCCCTCTAAACTCTGCCTCTCAGATTGCGGATTTATCCTGCTGTCATTATCTCTACTTATTGTTGTGCTTACGGAAAAGTAATCAATCAATATAAATGTAAAACATAATATAATAAAATTATCTAAAAAATAAAGCATATAAGAAATAATAAATATGAAAGTATATTTCAGAGTTGGGCGAGCTTCCCTTTTCTTTAGAAAATCCCGAAAAAATTTTTACGTGAACCCCCATGTGGATTTTTATTGGACTTAACTTTTACGCTCATTTTTCTGATCTGGTTTTAAGTCATATTTCATCATTTACTCCTATATAAGTCCACCTCAATGAAG
>KZ807083.1:443211-458381 GCA_000696205.2 Oncopeltus fasciatus
TATTTTATTTATTTTATCTTTGTAATTATTATTATAAAAATAATAATTAAAGCTGTTTAAATTTCTCGAAAACATTCTCTAGTGACCTGTGTTGCCTATTCCCTTTGGGAATTAATTATAAATTCCTCTCCGTTATCGTAAATAACTAATAAATTTGTGTACTTTGTATATTGCAAAATATACTATAAAAGGATTTAAATAAGAGAATAAAAAAAAAGAGAAGGAAACAACTTAATTCCGATGAAAAAGTAAATTAATTTTTCTAACAAATCCTTTAATTCAATACATTTTTTATATTCTTAAAAATAAATTTACTGTCAATCTTTTTATAAAAAATTGTATTTAATTTCTTCTATTTCATTTGATAAGATGCAATGGAAATTAACTGATTTTTTGTGATGAAATTGTAGATAATGTATGTAAATGTAAACATTCCAAATACTCCTGTTTTTACTACATATACATTTCGCTTCAGATGTTATATTTTATAAGAAATAAGCAGTAATAGTACAAGTATTATTTAATTTTCTGAAGGACATATATTAATTGATAAAAAAGAAACATTTATCTTAAAACAATTTATTATGATAACTCTCAGTTATTCATTGCTAACCTGTTGAATAAATTACACTTTACTTCTGGAATAATACACCATAAATTTGTATTTCTTTTATATTTTACGACTGAGGGAATTAAAATTTTATTGGGAAAGATGCGGTCAACCTCGTGAAAAACTGCAAAGCCCCAGGTGACGATAATATCTCAGGGGAGGAATTTAAAGCCGTTGAAAGCCTCACATTTTAGGTTCTAGAATATATTTCTACAGGATATGAACCCCCCAAAAAATTTCTGTGAGAATAGATGCTGCTCAGTTCTAATTTTACTTATCTGAAAAGGATAAAGGTCGATAAAACTAACATAATTCCCTAGTTTTAGAAATATCAATTTAATATATATAGGTAGCAACTGAGAACAGGTGGAAAAGAGAGTGCAGTGAACACATAAAGAGAAAAAAATCACAAAAAAGTAAAATTTTTGGGTATCTCTCGCCTTTCGTCTGTGAGAAGTGAAAAAAGTCTCTCCTCACTTCACGAAGGGCAAGAGATCCCCCCTGTAAAAATTTCAATCCTTGTGATTTTTTTTGTGTGTGTTCACTGCACTCTCTATCCTACCTGTTCTTGATTACTATATATTCGCAGTCACAAGTGTTTCATTTTCTATATGTGTATAGTTAACAATCTGTTATTAAGTAATTTTTTTTCCCTTAAAGGTCTTAAAATCACCTATTTACCATTATGAATTCATTACTAAAAATGTGCTACTTATATAACTTTTTGAAACGCATAAATGTTGACTAATTAGTTTCTACGCCAATTATTTTGTTGCATAACTCATTTTCGTAAGACTTACAGAAAGAAAAATAACGAAAATTAAATTAGGCCTCCATTGTACCACCCCACCCCATCTTGATTCAACCGGGTGACAAACTCGTAATTAAGTTTTCAGAAATAGATCAATTGCCCCAGATAAAAATGTTTATCATTTTTTTAAAGTTCTGACGGGGGTGACAACTTCAATTCAAACAACACTTCAATGCAGCCCTTTTTGAACTTGTACAAAAACCCGGCATTAAGGGCTCACTAAAACCCCCAAATTTCAATAAGAATGGACATAGATATAAAGAATAAACGAGCCGGAGAGCAAGTACAAAGGAAAGACTACTATGCCAGCTCTAAGTCATGGTATATAGTTTAAATCCCAATTAATAAGTGGGTTTTGTAATAGTTTTATTGAAAATAAAAATTATAAAATTACATTTTACTCTTATTATGCTGTACGAAATTTTTAATTACCTAAATAAAAACGAAATTATCATGACAATAAATTCTGAGATCTTTTTACTAACATCCCCCCCTCATCACCGTCATTTGAGATTTTAAACAAAAGTGAATATATGTTTAACGTTTTGCAAAAGAATGCTGAAATTGGTTTTTAAAATTTTAGAAGAAAGAAAAAAGGGCTCTCCGTACAATCGATTAATTATAATTTTCCAAAATAAATGGTCTTTTAATTGTTTCATGTACATTAATTCTCGTTTCAAGAGGAAGCTTAGAGCTGCTATTTAATACTGTGTTTGTCTTTCCGTATCTTTTGTTTGGTTCTTGTCTTTTATGTATGTATGTTCCTTGTAAGGTAAGAGTGGAGGTGAAAATGAAGGTAAATTAATAAATAAATGTATATATGTGTGTGTATCATCTTAATGCCAATTAATTTTAGCTTCTCTCTGAGGAAAAACTACTTGTTTTCCAGAAAATGTAATATTCTTTCTATGTTATATACATTTATATACCCTCATGTTTATTTAAATTTCATTTCATCGTAGTTTTCTTTTCTTTAAATCATACAAATATGTATATTGATAAATAAAAACATTTTGAAATCGTGTCACGGTAACCTGACCTTCTTAAATTAGTTCCATGAAGAAACAGGCAAATTGGCTCAACTTCCTTTTTTAAATTTGGTAATTCTAACAATAAAAACAATTATATATTACTCAAGATGGCATAATTGTAAGGCGGAGATCTATTTTAAATTTCCTAAAAATGAGTAACTTTGGAGAAAATTTTATATTAAAATGGCAATATATTTGTAAAATAACATTTGTAAAATTTTTACAAATGGCTAATTCGAGGATCAAATTCTTGGCACTATATTGGATAACAATTTTTCATACTTAAGTACTTTGCTTAAAATTATTACGGGGTTTTTACGAATTTAAATTAAACGCTTCACTGTAACAAAACTGAATTTCGGCTTGTTTTTACCCACTTAGAAATTATTTTGATTTTAATTAATTTCAGAGGTAATCTCAATTTTCTTTTTCCTGTAACAGTTTTATAACATATGTAGTCCGTATTAGAAAGTTGCTAATTAACAGTTTATTATTTTTATTTTTATTTTTTAAAGTATTTTATACTAAAATAATAGGTATGGGCTAAATTAAATATATAAAATTATTTCTATGTTCGTTTTTACATTTAAAAATACATTATATATGTGATAGATTGTAGCTTTAAAAATGGCACTACAAAAGAGCTGAACTTAGAAATAATATATTTTAAATCAACAGATACAATAAGCGAGCCATATGTATTATGTCAATGACAAGAGCAGTCTGATAACATTGTTTATCTTTGAATTACTCGTAAATGACTTTACGAACTTTTATATAAATAACACTGTGATATTGATTAGTTTTAATGTTTTAATGTTGTTTCAGACTTATTTATACACTTGAATTTGTTGAATATATTTTAATTGTGTTATTGTAATTGATAATTTTATTGACGCATTCGTGTTTATGATTTACGGAAATAAATTTTTGTATTTTTAAGAATTTCCAATTAATTTAAGCGTCATAGTATTTTTTATTTAGCTGCCATTCAATTTATTGAAAATTTTATTGTTGCAGGACACTCAAATGAGCTATTGCAGCAAGGCAACAAACAGGTAAGTTTTGTTTTGATATATTGAATTTTAATCTTAAAATTAATTTTAATATAAATATGTTTGAAATAATCTGATCATTAAGAAACTTTCGAAGAAAACAAAATAATAATACTATTTGTCGTTATTGTTGGGGGTGAAGTAAGATATATAATAGAGAGAATTTACAATGGTTCTGAGGATTATAAATTAAAGAAATGGAAACATTGGATATTTGAGAATTTGGTTTGGATTCAGAGTTCTATCCCGTCTTGAATCCAAGTAGAAACCCAGGTATCTCAGGAAGATGGGTTTGGGAATAGGTATTTCGTTGGAAATATATATAGGAAGCTTGGGATGTGAAAGTGGCTTGGATATGTTATTATTGAGCTTAGATAAGTTCGGTAGGTAAGAGAATGGTTAATGGCCTTCAATCATCAATGAGCTAATACCTTCCATGTTTATCTTAATTACATAATCACACAGCATCCTAATGCCATAGTCAATGTACTATCTAATTATTTATTTACTACGCCAAAGATTTAGACTTAAATGAGATGATTTTGTACATTCATTTTTTAGCGAATTGTGAAGGAATGTTGATGATTTTTCTCTAGCTCTACCTACTGAATACCATAAATGAAAGCCACTGAAAGTTATATACATCTATGAATGAGAAATATGAGTGGGGATTACCTGAAATGTCAAGTGCGAGTCAAGAGTACAATAAGGCTTTTCGCATTGTCGGGATTAGTATTTGATTAGTAGGACTAACTAGAAATTTGGTTATTGATAAAAGGCATATTTTATTAATGTTAGGTTATACATCACATGAAAATTTGAAATAAAAATATTTATCATGTACAGTAATGAGCAGCTTCAGTCATGATTCACTCTATTATTTTCGCTGAAGACATTAGTCAGGGTTTATGTCAGCATCAGAAAAATAAAATCCACTAAATTTGTTGGAAAATTATATTATTATTTACGTTTTGACTTAAATTGTAAGGTATCGTCAGGGCTAAAATACAATTTACACTATAACACTTGTGGAATTATAGATTAGAATGAACAGACAGAGATGTGTTATTGTTATATGGCAGAAAAAGATATACAGAATAAACTAAAATTCAAGTTTATATGTACCAATAGTGATGTCAACTTTATATGTACCGATAGTGATGTCTGAAGAGATCTCCGTGAGAGGTTTATACTCAGAGTGCAGAACTAAACTGAGAGACAACGTGTGAAATGGGGTAGGTTAGTTGGCCAACTTCAAACAAAGTTAACAATTACCGAGTTAATCCTTTCAAAGAAAAGTTGGAAAGGCAGACCTCGCGGATTATTTACCTGATTTTTTTCTGTTGAATTAAACGGAAAATATTACTATAATCTTTCCATTAAAAATCTTCATATTGTACAATAATTGTCAAATTTTCCTTCTTGTCAATTTCTAAGTGCTCTCCCCTCTTAAAACGTGTCCCTTTCAACGAGTCAGAGTAATGGGTATGCGAGTAGACTAATGGACTGCTGACTACGAAAATGGGTGTTCAAGATCAATTTTGGGTGTTCGCAATCTTTCAATTAATCTCAATAGTAGCACTCTCTTCGGGGGCGAACATGTGGGTCACAGTAGTTCGATTCCTGTGAAAAAAGGAACAGCTACAGTAACAGTGACGTGTTTATTGGCGGGAACAGATCAATGCAATCACTTATAAAGTATCGAGTTGAGACTTATAAAGTGCTGGTTTACATTATTCAACAAGTATCCAACATTTATTCATTTATCTGTTCTCGTGTTTATTAATCAATAATGAACCTTAGAGTTATTAATATTTAATTTTCGTTATTTATCATAAGACAACTTTGTGTATTTTTATTTACATTATTGCTCGACTTTTTCTAGAATGATCTCTTGCATAATAGTTTTTGAAGAATTACTTATTTTTCTTTTGCAAATATTTTTATGTAAATTTTAGAAATTGCAATTATTTTTATTTATAATATAATTTCTTCTTTCCTAATGTTTATTATTATAAATAAAAATTTGAAGTAAAGAACTCCTTTATGCACAAAAAGAATGCTTAATGTGAGAACTCGTTTATGATTATTTTTTTTAACTTGTCTTTATTACATTCTGTTTATAAAACATCTTGCAATTTTTTGGCGTAGTACATACAAACAAACAAACAGTTTTCAGTAAGAAGGGACCCATTGACTTTAATACCAGTAAATTTAGGCTACAAGGCCTTAAAGGTGTCGAGGCCATCTTCGTTTTAATTATCGTGGAAAATCGTAAGGATTTGAGTCTGACAACAGTGATTGGGCGCATGGAATAGGGTGAAATGAGGTCTTGAAATGAAAAAGTGCAAAGCGGTTGGAGTTAAGGTCTTAGAAGAAATATTAAATATTAAATTCGTGATGTCTGTTTTATCGAATTGAATTTCGAATTATATATTTATAATTCGGGGTCGTTGTTAATAAATCTTGTACATGAGATATTAGTGGTGAAAATATAATAAAAGCTCTGAGGGCAATAATCTAGTTTTCAGAACGTTTTTTTTTTTTAGGAGTAAGCTCGAGGTCGACTATTGCACACAACTCAAAGTTATAGTTATTTCTGGAAATGTGCTAGGAATTTAAATCCTTTATTGTTACTTGATTGTGCTCATATTTAATTAGCCATCTCGAAGGAAACAGTAGTAATGTACATATCAAGTTTCATAAAATCAGTAAAATACAATAAATGCAAGGGAGTTAGATTTAAAAAATCTTAATACCTCAGCCGAGACTCGAACCCCGCTGATGCGTCCTTGCGTTTCTTGTATAATTTTATAATTATATATATTTTGTAAAATAACATNAAAAAAAATTAATCATTCTGTTTTTATTATTAACAAAATGAGAAATTTTATTTTCCATAAATAACACTAAAATGACTAAATCACTGGTCCATACTTTTTGGCAAATTTATTTTATTTAAACTTCTTTCAGCTAAAAAAGTGTTGTTTTTTTTTGTTTTGTTTTTAACCCCCCCTTTTTTTTTTTGCTAGACAATTAAATTGAATCTAGGAAAGGATCAAAACTTTTTAAAAAAGATACAACTGAATTAAAGTAAAATATTGGTTCCAAAAGAGCATATTAAACATGAGTTGACAGTTTTATATTGTATTTTGAATAATTATTGAAAGTAATAGGGTGCTGCTTAAAAAAAGAAAGGAATTACAACAGATAGAGGACTTATGAGATATTCAGTAGTAAATCTATTATGACAACTTATATTAAACTTTGCCTGAAAAACAAAATCCTATTCCTAAAGAACTTTTGAATGGTTCTGACAGAGAGAATACCTAAGATTTTCTCTCTCTGTCTCTCTCTTTATATATATATGATTGATTGATTTAGTGCTTTTTTTTAGGTTCTGAAGTTCAAGAAGACTGGTCTTCAACTGATAAGCATTGGACTAATAACGGTCCAGCAAGAATAATCTACTTTTAGGACGAATCTATTAGTAAGTGTTTTTTTTATTTACTTAAAAATCACAACTTTTTTTTATGGTTGTTTAGGTGAACTAAGTGCCCCCTCCCTTTGACGTCTGATTAATTTTTTATAAGATTTATATTTAATCTGTTCAAAATTTGTAGATCCAATATGAAGCTGATAGTAAAAAATAATCTAGGAGAGACAGTCTCCATACAGATAAAATCAAATGAGACATTTATGGATTTGAAGGAAAGAGTTGAAGAAGAAGCAGGAATATCACTGGATTTAAAGGACATCGCTCTGAAAGGCAAAAGGATCACTGAAAGCCAAAGAGTTATGGAATATTTTCTTTCTTATGGTAATACTTCTAAAATATAGTTGCTTTTAAATATAATTTTAAGTGGTATTAAATATCACAAGTAAAGTCATTATTTAAAATCAGTCCAGTACTTATTGATTTCCAATTTTTATAGCTTTACCGCATGTAGGTTGTTTACGAATAAAAAATAACGATTATGTCTATTTCACCCATTCATTTGTTTAGAGACCGCCAGTCCCAAACAAAAACCATCTAATTACTGTATTACCTTTGGAAAGAAATATATAGGTCAATGTATTTGACACTAGAATATAAGGTTTGTGTTCAAATGTATTTAATATAAAATGTAAGGTTTTATGCCTTTGTCTATATTATACAAACGCAATGTTCAGAGGTCGAAGCGTTTGGTAGTTGGAAAATTTTAATTTTTTATTTTATCCCTTTTTATTTGTAATATTAACCTCATGTGAAATAAGCAAATTATTGTCCCTATTGGACCTAAATTCTAAACGTCAATATTCTCGGTTTAACCGTTTTCGTAAATCATTTGGGCATAATTATTTTCGTGAAAAAACGTTATGTTTTAGTGTTGTGATCTAAAGATCTGGCTTTATGATTTTTTTTCCCTAACAGAAATCTTTAAGTTACAAAACTTGCACACAACTGACCGGTCTTTCTCATTTCGGAACTGGTATCTTACCTGTCTGAGTGTTCTGGTATGCTACAGAGAACAATGTTCATTGAAAAAATCCAATTCGTATCATTATCAGATATCAAAATTTATAGCTATCAAACATTTTGCAAAGCCTTGATAATTAATAAAAGTCAAGGATTACGTTTGCCGATTTATACATTGTATATTTACAATACATAATTCTCATGTGTCGTGTGTGTTGTGTGTGTGGAACACTTTCGCAAGCGACATTCATGTTAGTCATTCACTGATTGTGACAAATGCTGTATTGGACTTTTTCAGTTCAAAGACTTCGTTTTCGCGTATGCAACTTCTTTCTAGGACCTATAGGATATTCACTTGATCAGTCCTGATTCATTTCTTGCATTGTGCAATCCAGTGATAGTGTCAGTGCTCAGAACTTCAGTAGATAAGATAAAGTAATCAGAATATAGGGACAGATGTTATTGCAAAACTATGTGTCAGAATTAGTTGGAAAATCGATTTAGAGCGAAATTTTAATACTAAATCATTTAAATAGCGATGCAATGCTGTATCTTTGACTTATTATGCTGAAAAAATTAGTCAGGGTTTTTGCCGGGATCAAAAAAATAAAATAATTTAAAATTGTTGGGTAAAATAATATTTTATTATTTCAAACGTTTCGACTTAACTTGTATGTCATCATCAGGGCTGAAATACAGTACACACTATTACACTTATAGAATTATAGATTGGAAAAAAAGTGACAGAGATGTTGTATATTGTGTGACAGAAATAGATATACAGAATAATTTTAAAGTTGAACTCTACAAATTAGAAAAAATTAATGAACTTTCTATGTAATGGTGTATGGAGAAATCCCATGGGGCCGGTTTTCGATCACATCTCAGAGTGCAGAACAGAACTGAGAGACAACCAGCGATAATGAGTTGGAGGGGGGTTAGTCGGCAAACTCCGTCCAAACGTAAATAACAATGGACGGTTCGTATAACATACCGCATCTCTGTCTGTTCATTCCAATCCAATGTGTATTGTATTTCAGCCCTGATGATGACTTACAAGTTAGGTCGAAACGTCGGCTATAATAAAAAGATTATACAATAATTTTGGAGTATTTCATTTTTTCTGATCTTGGACGAAACCCTGACTGATTTTTTTTTGGATATTTCTTGACGGCCAGCTAAGCTCCAACCATTTGACTTGCTGTGTTTCATCAAACTGCAAATGTTCATGGGAGACGCCTTGTAGGAGATCATGGTTCAGCTAGGCCCTGCCTCATTCATTCTAGCCACTGGCCTTGGCATTCTTTGACACTCCGATCTACAGATAACTTTGACAATCACGTGGATACCTCGAACTCGCCTACCTCCTTGGCGAGCTTTGTCCCAAGCTGGGGTGAACCACCTCACACCTCTCAGAAGGCATCATTAGCTCTCTCGCATCTCGGCTTCTACACTTCTAGCATTTATCTCTCGAGACAAATCTCTCGTTCTGGGCTGTCCTTCTCTAACCACAACCGTAATCTTGTGATTTTCTTGATTGCGCGAAATGCTTCTGTATCAACAGCCAACAACAGACGAAAGGATTTATCTGAACTTTAAAATTTAATTCTACAATTCGCATTAATTAAACGTTTTTGATATTGAAATTAGTCATATCCTATTTAAAATCAATAAATAAGACAGTTCAAATGGAGAGTTTTTTATGGAGATTATTGATAAAAAGTTCAGTCATGAACATTTGAACCAGGTGACACGGCGTCCCCGTCTTGAAGAGTGCTTACAGTCTAAGCCGAAACGTTGGCAGATAATAAAAATAACAACTTTTTTTTTTAAATTGTATTTTTTTTTTTTTATCAATCTTGACCAAAACTCAACAAATTCACTACTCTTAAGAGACAGTGCCTTGGTTTCATTTTGGGATATAACCTAATATTTAGTTTTAATATACGAAAGTTAATCAATAATGAGAGGGAATAGAATAAAAAATCTATCTGTCCCAGCCAGGAATCGAACCTGGATCTCCTGCTATCCGGGCCGGTGCATTTACCAGTCATGCTACCAGGACGCGCTAGATATCTCATTAAACTCCCTCTACACTAGCGAGAGCCTAACTCAGCGTTTAATGAGATATCTAGCGCGTCCTGGTAGCATAACTGGTAAACGCACCGGCCCGGATAGCAGGAGATCCAGGTTTAATTCGTGGGACAGATAAATTTTTTATTCTATTCCCTCTCATTAATTGTTTAAAATTTACGTGGGATAAAAAACCACAACCAAATAAAATATTTACAAAATTTAATATTTCGTAAAATTTTCGTAATTAAAAGTATGTTTATTTAATGATAAGAAATAAATTCTTTAAACATTACGTATGAAGTCCAAATAAAAGTATTATCTTTAACTTCTATGCTGAGAAATCGGATTATTTTTTAGGGACGGACTTTTTGTTAATTCCAAAGCAGTTTTTTTGTTATAAAGAAAAAACTTTTTTTTTTTTTTTTTTTTTGCAATTTCCCCAATCCTACGTATTAAATAAAATGTTAGCAGCTAAAATTTAGTTTAGTTTGTTGATAAAGGACTGGAGTTGTACTGGGAAACTAAAAAATTAGGTGAGTAGGTTGAAAATTAATAATATATTTCTCAAATATATGTGTAAATAATTTTGAACGAACTATATTTTTAACTTTTCCAATGTAGGATCAGCGGAGATGTATCGAAAATTCCCCAAAAAATTATGAAAAGTAATAGGTGCGAAATTTAAATTTCTGTAATTTAGGATTAGGATTAAGATCAGGTTATAGGGTGATCAACATCATGGTTATTACGCCCTGACTGTTGGGTTAATTAAATTTTTTCATATATGCCTCTTTGTCTTAAAATGCACATAAGTTTGCCTACTTATACAATTACTCATCTGTAATTTATTTTTTGTTGTATAACATTTTACAAAATATAAATATAAAAATGTTATAGCTTAGAAATGTGTTCAGTTAACGTAACTCATTTGTGACGGGCTTTTATTATTGAAGGAGGAAGTTTTTCCGGAAAACTCAGAATTTTAATCCCAATTTACTTTTATTGCACTGGCGGGAGACGTGAATGGAATAGTTTAACGCCTGTTTCTGAATGCAGAAAATAGTTCGCTGTAATTAGAAAGGAAGACAAAGAGGGTTTGGCGTAATTTTGTTTTGGGGGGGGGGGGAGAATTCAGACAGCAGCTTGTCCATTTCTAAACTAAATACAATTTTTTCTCGCTAAATTTCAGAGCCATAAATCTTTGTTCGCGGGACTGAATAACATATTTTAAAATTGGTTTCGGCGTAAATAAAATCAAATTAGGGTAAATTCAAATTGCTGTAGCTTTTTGTTTTTCTCCGTATTGAACGCAATCACAATTTCACTTGTGCTGACTCTTCTTCACATATTGTTATTTTTCTTTTACTTGTTTTGTTAAAAAAAATTCTACTTATGCGACATTTCAATTCATAAATAATTATAATAATTTATTGTCTCAAAAACTTCAACCCTCAAAATACCATTTCTGTCATATTGGTTATTTACTACACCTCTTTCCAAGAATAATCATTTTTGTCTTATCTAAATTAGCTGATAGGTTTACATGTCTATATACTATTTTAACGTCCTTATCATTTCAGTTGTTTATTGTTGGAATAAAAAAAATATCATCAATATATAACAATATTTTGTTAAAGATATATATAAACCATAAATGATAGATAAGGTTTATAAAGTATCCTTTCTCTTGATAAATCATTGAATTTAAGTTGAGTAAAAGGAAAAAAAAATTGTCTCGGCAAATCTGTTGTTATTGTAGCAATATTTACTGTATTGTTCTTAGTTTGTCTATTTTTGGAGTTTTAAATAATGCAGATTGCGAATTTTTGAAAGAAAATATTAATTCCCTTCTGTATACTGAACTCAAATATTTTACATTTTCTATACCTTCGTTCAAATAAGTGATATCGATGTATTTAATCGCTCATTTGATCGATACATTGTTTAGTACTTTACAAGTATTGGAAGGAACAAAAAAACAATTTTTATAATGATTTTAATTGATTACTTCAAAGATAAAAATAAATATTTGTTTCATTCTACTTAATATTTGAAGCTGTGAATTTAAATTTTTTTAAATACAAACTTTTCAAATTCTAAATCAAGGAAAACTATATGGTAATACATTTATACCATATACTGATAAACTCAAGAACTCAAAATCATGTAACATTAATAGAATAGCAAATATATTTTAATATTTATAAATATTTCTTCTGGGCTTGACCATGTAGTAAAGTTTTTTCGTGCCAAGCTTAAATATTTTATANATTGATATTTTTAAAAATAATTTAATAACGAATTCAAATAGAAAATACCCCCTGTGAAAGAAACTGATATTTTTCGCTAATGGCCTCCCTGTACATCTTTTTCTGTCATCTCCGATTTCTGTTTATGAAAAACAAACCACTAGTTTTCAGCTCAAAGAAGAATATTTTTATTTCAATTGAAACTGTGATATTCTTCAAACACACTGTCTTGTAGAGCTCAGAAATATAAAAACAATTACGTTCAGTAGTTTTTTTTTTTTAATGGAAATTTGACTAAGCTGAAAATAATGTATCATTCCACGTCAATACTGAACTTTCATCTTCTTCATGTCATTATTGTTGAAAGATATATAAATCTTTTATTATAAATTAATCCCCCCTCAGACATGATAATTTGAAGCTTTTCTTTTCCTCTTGAGAGTAACTCTGCCATTAGGGAATTAATTCTGTAAATCTATTACATAATTATATACAATGTACAAGTATTGTAAAAAAATTTGGAATAAATGTTTACAAATAAACAATAATTACAATTTAATAAAAAAAATGAGTAAATGAACAACAACAAAAAAATTTGAAACAACTGAATATTGTTTCTTTATTATAGTATTTATTAAATTATTTAAAGAAGGCTAATTTTTAATTATTTAGAGAAACTACATTACTAAATTATTTACTAAAGTTGTAAATTTGAAATTGAGAATACCCTTTTGTACATACATAGGTGCAAACGGCCGTATTACTGACTTGAAAAAAAAGTAGGCCTAATTTGAGTACATATGAAAAATATTGCACTATTTCTTTTTTTTAAATTGCGGCAATTATTGCTAAACATTCGAAGGCTTCAAAACTAAAAAGGTGCTTTATATAGAGTCGAAAATTTAAGATCATATTCATTATTATTGCTTTTTATTGTTATTTTTTTTATTGAATCATAAAGTACATAGAGTAGGGTTATTTATGGAAAAACTTATCGGGCAAATGGCCTCCACGGCTTTGTATGCACATTTGCACGCGTTTCGTTGATGCAGCGTTGAATCTCCTCCTTTAATACACGGGTGGTTTTGGGCTTGATGACATAGATCTGTGATTTCAAACAACCCCATAAAAATAAATCAAATTGTGTCAAATTACACGATCTAGGAGGCTAATACTGATCACCGAAACCAGAGAGTACACGACCTGGAAATGTCTCATGCAGTAATTGAATTGTTTCACGGGCTGAGTGTTATTTGCCCGATGTGTTAGTCCATAAATAATCCTATTCTATGTACTTTATTTTTTAATAAAATAATAACAATAAAAATTCTAAAAAACTATTATCTAGTGTTAATTTTGGGACACCCTATATGTAAGTGTTAAGTAGAACTTTATGACATTCATGTTTTATAAAGTTTTTCAAGGAAACTCATATTAAAAAATATATTTATGAATGTGACATGGAGTTTTAGACAGGCACAAATATTTTTCAAGTATATAAACTAAATATGGCGTTTTGGTTTTTTATTTCAAAATGCTGTTATAATCAAATGAAGGGAAAGGGTGAGTTGGATGAAAACCATAACTTATTATATTGGTACCATTATTTTTTATTGGAGTTACATAAATATTTTTAAAACATATTAGGGGTGTGATAACTTTCTAAAATTTATATTCTGTAATATTTTTCCGTAAAACTACGTCTATTCTCTCTACTCAATCTTCACGGAAAGTAACGTATCAGGTTTACTGATCTTTTTTATTACTCACATTATTTTCCCCTGCTCATGAGTAGTAATTCGTCAAGAAATCTTATTATGTCAATTATAATCAAATATAGAAAATATAGTTAGCCCAACTCTTGCGTGCCGGACATGTTATTATTGACATTGAATTGAACAATTATACATAATTAGATCTTTAAATATGGAATAAGATATTTTTTCTCTTAGTATATTTTAGAGAGCCAATAACATATAATTAGGGGTAAAATAGAGATTATTAATGAAAATAATATGTGAAAGAGTGAGAGGAAACGATGGAACAAAAAAGTATCTAATAAAATAAATTTCAGTCATGGAGGGGCATAGTGAGCCCTTTTTACTCAGTTTATTAGTTGGAGGTTTTTACATATTCTCTGGGTCCTTTGAGTATTTAAGTGAACTAAAACTAAGGATGAGAAAACTAGGAAGATTTTGTTGTTCTTCAGGTGATGAGATAAGATGGAACTGTTGATAACAGAACAGCTGATTTACAATTGTGCGTGTCACAGACATGGCCGACAAGTATCTGACGTTTGGAAAGTATGGAGCCAATTGAAGTCGAGGAGTTCACTCTTTTACTTTTACGTCTTGAGGTCCAGGCGTCAGGGAAGGCCGGGCGAGAAAACAAAATTACGGTGGCAGATGTGCAAACACCAGGGCAGAAGTTTCCACCTTTGAGGGTGGCGGAACACACCCCCCTCCAACCCACCCGGCAAGCGCCTGCTTAGTTAAGCCCCTAGTTCTAAGCCGCTGGAAGGGAAGTTTCTGTTTGACTCCTACCAAGTCCTCAGTGCTGCTCGCGACTCTCAGAGCTTTAATTTCCAGGCGCCTGATGAAGTTGTTTCGCGCTTAGTCTAATTACTCTAATTACTTCATGCTTTCACAGTCAATATTCACTTACGTCTTTAAAGAATAGAATGCACCTAATGTAGTAAATTTTTAGTGCAAGGGAACAGAATAAAAATCTAACTGTCCCAGCCAGGACTCGAACCTGGATCCCCTGCTATCCGGGCCGGTGCATTTACCACTTATGCTACCGAGACAAGTCTGATAAGTTATTAAATTCCCCGCACTAGTGTCGAGAGTCCAACCTCCGAGGCCGACGAATATATCGCT
>KZ807083.1:458711-474887 GCA_000696205.2 Oncopeltus fasciatus
AAAAAAGGAAAATTATATGTGGAGGCGTTTGCTAAAAGCGGTCTAGAAACAAAAAGATTGTGAACTGTAAGAAAAAATAGTAAAAATAAATCACGTTGTATGTAAGAATAGGAATTTGAAAATTTATAAATACTAATTTTTTTGTGGTTTTTAATCCCACGTAAATTTTAATCAATTAATGCCACGGAACAGAATAAAAAATCTAACTGTTCCCGCCAGGGCTCGAACCTGGATCTCCTACTATCCGGGCCGGTGCATTTACCAATTACGCTACCGGGAGAGCCAGATAACATATTAAATTATAACCTAACAATCCAGCACATCATAGAGGTTTGCCCAGTTTATCAGAATTACTTCACTAGGGAAGGCATTGGAAGAAATATGGCGGAGAATCTAAATTAAAGAATGAGATATTATTTATTATTTTAGTTAATAATAATTTATTTATTATAATTTATTAAATATATAATAATAATATTTAAATTTTAAAAAATCTATTAATTTAGGTTGTTCCAAAATCCATTAAATAATCCTGATTCCTGTTGTTTATTAACTAATTTATAGTAAACATATTAAAGGGTATTTATAGTGCGTAATAACCTAGAAGTTGGTTGCCCTTCATTATGATCCACTACTACTACTTATTAAAATCCTAGTACTAGTGTCGAGAGTCTAACCTCCGAGAAAGACGAATACATCGTCTTATGCTCAGAGAAGCTGACATTGTCTAGCTTTTTGACGACTCTCGTTATTTACTCTTTATTTTCATTTATAAATATTAACTTTGCTGTGGTTTATTATCCCATAAAAATTAAAATAAATTAATGCAAGGGAATAGAATAAAAAATCTAACTGTCCCAGCCAGGACTCGAACCTGGATCTCCTGCTATCCGGGCCGGTGCATTTACCAATTATGTAAATGTATGTCCTGGTAGCATAACTGGTAAACGCACCGGCCCGGATAGCAGGAGATCCAGGTTTAATTCGTGGGACAGATAAATTTTTTATTCTATTCCCTCTCATTAATTGTTTAAAATTTACGTGGGATAAANATATAAACCTTAGCTGGTTATAAGCCGAAGAAAAAATAATTTCGAATAGAGAGTTTTTTGACGGTAGATATTATTATTAGATGATTTTAGTTGGGATTCGGTCAAGGTAGATCTAAAAAAAATACTAATTTAACATAAGTGTATTTTTTAAAGATTTTCTGCCAACGTTTCGGCTTACATTGTAAACTATCTTTAGGGCTATCATGAAGAGAGGACGTCCTGAACGTAGGAAAGTTCACATTTCCATGACTGAGGGACTTAAAATGCAAGCCGAAACGTTAGCAGATAATCTTTGAAAAAAATGCACTTTTTTTTATAAATTTTTTTTGGATCTACCTTGACCGAACCCCAACTAAAATCATCTAATAATAAATAGTTTCTTTATTACTTTCGTTTTGAATTTTTCTTTCTACATTAATTTCGCCTACGAACTGGGAATACATATTTGAATAGATTTAGATAAGCAGAAAAGGAGAAGAGGATTTGAAAAAAGAACAAATTGAATAATCGTGAATACTTGAGTAAATATAAAAAATTATATTTTATTTGAGTAAACCTAAAAAATTTATATAGAGCGATTTATATAATTGAAATCTGCTGAAGATGTTTCATATCAAGGTATAAATAGAGGGGCTGTAAACCCCCTTTCACACTGTCACCATTGCTTAGTGCCGTCCTCTACCAGCTTAAATCTTCTCCGCTTTGCCCGTTTCATTGAGTTTTCCCCATTCAGATTTATATAATTACATTTAATATATTTTCCCCTGCTCATGAGTNTGTGTGTGTGTGTGTGTGTGTGTGTGTGTGTGTGTGTGTGTGTGTGTGTGTGTGTGTGTGTGTGTGTGTGTGTGTGTGTGTGTGTGTGTGTGTGTGTGTGTGTGTGTGTGTGTGTGTGTGTGTGTGTGTGTGTGTGTGTGTGTGTGTGTGTGTGTGTGTGTGTGTGTGTGTGTGTGTGTGTGTGTGTGTGTGTGTGTGTGTGTGTGTGTGTGTGTGTGTGTGTGTGTGTGTGTGTGTGTGTGTGTGTGTGTGTGTGTGTGTGTGTGTGTGTGTGTGTGTGTGTGTGTGTGTGTGTGTGTGTGTGTGTGTGTGTGTGTGTGTGTGTGTGTGTGTGTGTGTGTGTGTGTGTGTGTGTGTGTGTGTGTGTGTGTGTGTGTGTGTGTGTGTGTGTGTGTGTGTGTGTGTGTGTGTGTGTGTGTGTGTGTGTGTTTGTGTGATGTATTTACTTATATAAACTGCACACCTAATAAAGTATGTATATTTTTACACACACACACATATATATATATATATATACACTCAGACTTATGTACATTGACTATTTTGGGAGATTTGATCCCAGTACTATAATGGTGAAGGATACAATTAATATTTTAAAAATAATACAGCAAAATACAATAATCAGAGTAAGGGCGTTAACCAGTATCATTTTAATTTTACTGTTTATTTAGCCGAAATTGATTATTTTCTTTTTGTTTAACAACAATTAATATTTTGACATGTTACTTTTATATCTAAAAGAAAGGGTTGTTATGTTCTTTCAATAATCAAACAATTGTTGTTTTATTACTTTCTATTAAAATATTATTATTTTTTTAGTTATTTACACACAAGTTATTAAACACAATCATAATTTTTATTTAGATAAACACATATAAACAGCTCTAAACTTACAACCATTAATAACCTTCTTCTCATTTTTCTAACATCCCATAATCGATTATTTTCATATCGATTCTTATTAGTAATTTATATTAGTTTAATTAACTATTTCATTTCTAACAATGGTTGTTGTTTAAAATTTGACTAATAGGAGTTGGAGGATTAAACGGCAAATGTCATTTAAAACAATTAACACTGAAATGTCGAGTGCAAGTTAGTTTTTTTTAAATTTATTGCGGACTTAATATCAAGCTTTATTTTACAAAACTCAAAATAGATAATTTTATTATTAAAATAAATATTTCAGAAGTATTATAGAAAAAAAAATAAAAAGTTCAAATTTTAATGAATTATTGAAATTTGGAACATTGGTTTTGAATGTAAAACTTAAATATGAATTCGTTATTATGCAAAATTTGTAGAACAGGAGTAGGGTATTATCTGAAATTTTAACTGAGCATACAAATAGTATTTTACTTCAATATTTAGTTTGGTGCAATAATACTGAAAATGATTTTTTTTTTTTAAATCCAATTAGTATAGTATAACAATGAACGTCCAAATTCAAATTTTCATAAATTTATTACTGATTAATTTGCTTAGTTTTTATGGCTCCTACGTAATGGAATTTTTAAGTATAAAACAAAAACCTACAAGCAATGTTAGGGCATATAGGATTGTTGTAGAGTTCTTGTAAATGGAATCCAGCCAAAGGGGTATGGTGCAGCAGGGGACTGTGGGGACATTGTGGGTTGTGGTGGGATTACCTGGGGTCGGGATGTAGCGTACCCACCTCCCACATTCTGTCGCTGGGGCCCGATACAGCTCCATAACAGATCAGAACTAACCCACTGAGTACTGATTCTGGGTGGGTAGAGGGAATCCTTATCTTATATCCTTTGAGTATCTGACAGGTAACTGTGATTCCTCAAAAAAGCTGTAAGGATAAGAGTAAAGGATTCGTGTGGGTCTCTGTTTGCTGGCGTTGCGGGTTCGAATCAAGCCTGGGAAAGCTATTATCGAATATCCCAGATATATTGGTGTTTAATTAGGCCGCTAAGAAGGCTTCTTTTATATCACCGTTTATAGAGTTGTTATACGTAACGATACCTAAACTGCTACGTTATATAACGACTGCTATATCAGTCCGTATCTATTATAACTGTTATATAACAGTCTCACTTGATGTATCAAAGGTTCAACATAGCACTTCAAGATGTTTTATCAACAGCTGTTATTTACTATATCAACGACTAGTTTTTATAACAAAGATTTCATCAACGGTAACAAAATAAGTATACAATCGAAATATAAAAAAAAAAGTCTAAATAAAAATAAAAAAAATAAAAATTTACAAATAAAAAGTATAAAAAAATGCAACTTATTGTAAATTTGTTCACGTAGGCTTCGACGGTCGTCAGATGTATTTACCGTTTCTTCTTCCGGGTTGGACCGTGTCAAGTTGTTGATAGTTGCCGAGCTTTCGCACATCATGTGATGGCTTCTTCAGGGCTGANTATACTCTGTTTCATCGTAATATTAGGTAAAAATTAAATTGCAAATTGGAAATTAGAAATCAGTTAATGCATGAAATGAACTAATGATTATAATTATTTAGAACTGAAAGAAAATAAGATAATTTTATGTTGAATGATATTTTCCAATAATTCGTTTTAAAAGTGATTATAGATTTGTTAGAAAGAATTTTTTTTTTGCTGGGTTAGCCTCCCTTGCAACCACTAAGGGTCATTGGAGGGAGGGGCTATCTACAGGTTGCCACCCCATTCTAAACACCCATGGCTCAGGACAAGCTTCTATATTATAAATAAAAGATTGACCTGGGCGGGATTTGAACCCGCGGCGTCAGGATTGCGAGACCCGTACGGATCCCCTGAGCTAGCCTGGCGCCCCTTATTCAACTTTTGTTTTTGTTATATACAATAAATGCAACGGAATAGAATAAAACAGTCTTACTGTCTCAGGCGGGACTCGAACCCGGATGTCCTGCTTGCCGGACTGGTATACTAACCATTTACACCACCTAGAATAGCCAGATAATTAATTAAATTTCTCGCACTCTACTAGGAGTCCGAAGCTCCGAGAAGGACGATTAATTCGTCTTATGCTCGAAGGAGCTAACATTGTTAGCTATTTATTGGACTCTCGTTTTTTTGTTTTTATTCATTTTTATAAATATTGTATTTGTTATGGTATTTAATCCAACATTAATTTTATACAATAAATGCAATGGAATAGAATTTAAAAAATCTTACTGTTTTAGCTGTAACTCGAACCCGGATCTTCTGCTTGCCGGCCTGGCATGCTAACCATTTACATTTCAAGAAAGAACGATATATTCGTCATTATCGGGGGCTTAGACTCCCAGAAGAGTGTGGGGAATTTAATGAATTATCTGGCTAGCCTCGTTGGTGTAAATGGTTAGCTTGCCAGTTCAGCAAGCAGGAGATCCGGGTTCGAGTGCCGGCTGAGACGTTAAAATCTCTTTTTTTATACTTTTTCTTTTTTCTTTTCTTTTTTATTCATACCATATTTTCTTTATATTTTTAGTTTGGTACACATCCCTGAAGAAGGCTCTAATTAATACCGATATTTTGGTAATAAAAATAACTTTTTCTTTAGAAATAAGTTTTTATATATTGAAATTCTATGACCCGATCCCCGAACTAATCCTTTCTCATAAAGTTTGATGGTAAACTAATTATCTACAAATTAAAGACATTATAATTTTCTTATTTTAAAGTAAAATAACTATTTTGGCTGGCCTGCATGTAACCGAAAATATTGAATTTTAATGACATTTTTTCCCCTTTAACTTCCACTATACTTCATGCATTTTACGCAACAATCATTCAGGAGACCATTTTCCCCGGCAAGAATTGTGAACTTGAGAGCAGATTACTTATTCATTGTTTTCTAACACAGAACAATAGCTTCTTCTTTTTTTTTTGCTGTCATTAAAGCCTTCCCATTTTCTCATAGATCAATCATTATTTTTAATTATGATTAATCAATATAGATAGATAGAACGAAATTGACTAGAAATACATAGTAATGTCTTATAAGCTATTGAAGGGGGGAGATGAAATAGAATAGAAGGCAAAGGAACAAACATGATATCCAGAGGAGAGAAGGTCCTCTGGATTGTCCTGGAGAAAGAGAGGCAATAAATGTCTGGAGAATGACACAATGATCCAGTTCTTTCAAGTCAGATATTTGCCCTCATGTCTTCCCTCCAGGACTCTGGAGTCAGACATGGCCTGATTCTCTTTACAAGTCCCCAATCACTGTAGTTTTTTTTAATACATTTTTACAAGATTTCTCCTTGAGATATTCACATTAATACTGAGAGACGACTTGTGCGAATTATATATTAAATTATACTCTGTATCTCTCCTTCGCAATAGAAGCTCAAATTCTAATATACTCAGAATTCATTAAAAAATTTTCGGTTGTTTAAAACTATGTAAAACCTATACATTCGCGACTAATAATAATAAAGTATAACCTATATATATATGTACACATATATATACACGTCATCAACAATATACACACATATAAATGCAAATAAGAAATTTATATTTTTCATTGACTGCTTCCATAATGAAAACATGTGATAAATTCCGTTAAATTTCTTGTTCTGATTGATCGGTCACTTTTTCAAGCAAAGTACAATACAAGGAAAAAATATAACTTAAATGGGTCTCTAGACGAAATTCTATTGGATGACGATAAAGTCATCGACTCTGTAATGAACTTTCTGAAAGAGGGTGGGCTATTAAATCTATCTAGATGCATTTTCAGTACGGGACATCATGGACTGGCGTCCAATGAACATGACCTTTGAACGTTTTCAAAAAAACTTTACCTTCCCTACACTGCCGAAGTTAAAATATATTCCGTTAAAATAAAGTATNTACCAATGAATATAGAACTATCATACCTTCTATTATCCGTCTTCATTGGTTTCTGCAAACCATCTTCTGTTGGCGAGCGCTTTCGGACATTGTCTATTTCTTGGCCGAATACATGTGTTCACTGTCACTGTCTGTATTCAACTGCCTGAATTCGGCCAAGAAGGTGGACAATGTCCGAAAGCGCTCGCTAACGGAGGATGGTATTTTGTATTATTAGTGTTAATGTGAATATAATTATTAATAGTTATCATTATTATAGTGTGTGTGTGTGTGTGTGTATGGGTGGGTGAGTGTATAATTTGAGTAGATGATATTTTTTTGATCTTAGATATTTGAGAGTGGTGTTATTGGTCACCTTCCCTCCTCATGTGATTGATATTGAATGTCTTTTTTTTATATAATTCATTGAGGTGATCAAATTACAAAATGTATTTAATTTAACAGAATGTAATAAATAAACAAAATCTTAATAAATAAATAAAAAAATCTTAGATAAAAAAAGAAACATCTCATGAAATAAAGTTGAATCTCTTGTTCTCCTTGAGGCACATATGGTATTCTAATGCCCCTAAGTTTAAACAAATGCTTAGAATTTCGCCAGCCTCAGGTACTTCGCAAAACAATTATTCCTTTCTAGCCATTGTTTAAGAGGGTACCTCCTTGTGCAATTCCTGAATCTACACGGCAGAGCGAGGCGGTATACGGTACAGAAGAGACTTAAGCCCCAACTTATAAAGACTTGTAAAGACAATGCCACTTAAATTAACCTTTATAAATATCTACCAAGTCCTTTGCTGTTTCAGGCCTTAGCTCGAATTAACCTAATACCTTCTTAAAAAGGTTATTTCTCTGTGACTATCATAGTTAAGCAGATTTACTTCAAGTAAATTAACTTACTCTCTATCCTACTATGTAACGATTTAAAAAAAAAATTAAATTCTTAAGGTTTAATGATTAATTGTATAATATAACTTATAGACATGTACACAATAGAACCAAAATGGATGGTTGATTCAAACATCGTTGGTTTAATTTCTTAAGGCTGTTATCGGTTGAAATGACTAGTTCGTTACGAGGCCCCATGTAAAAAAATGTGCTTTTTTTTTTGCTTTTTTTTTTTTACCAAGAATTATTAAATATTATAAAACATATACATCAATGTACTAGGTTTCGGTCAGGTTTAAAAATAAATATGCCAAAAAAATATGAATTAAATTTTTTTCTATTTATTAACGACGATATTTATATTATGATTTAATGCATAAATTTAAGAAATAAAATGAAATTAGAAATTAAATAATAAAGGAAGGATTCAGTACAATCAAATTTAAATATAATGTTATAATATATGTAGGATATTAAAAATACAAAAAAAAAAGAAGGAAGAACTTTGAAATATATTTTGAAACTAATTTTAATTTTTGGTGTATTTGTTTTTACAACCTGTCTAAAACCCTGACCGTTCTTGTACTTATCTACCGAAAGACGATCAATATTATCCGTATGAATTTTTGTTTTCATTAAGAGGAATATGAACCCTTTTTATAATGTGGTCGATGCAAAATGCAATACTCTATTATCATATCCCATTTCACGAAAATGGAATTTGTAGGAAACAACAACTAATTAAACCAGTAGGATTCCGCAGACCTCCTTTATTTAAAAAGTAAAACCAATTTCAGCATTTTAGTTTTGTTTTTTTTTACTGTCAGTTGAGGTCATAATGTCTGATATCAGAAACTACAGGAGAAGGGGAAGATTAAGTGGATTTTTAAATTTCAATATATTCATTATACCTAGTGTCATGTGCAACAACGTACTGAGTGAAATGATTGTTAAATGCAGTTTTATAAATTGTATTACCTGCAGCAATTTTAAGAAAATAGTAAATCCATAAAAAATATAAGAGGTTTAATGCCCCAATACTATTTCCGATCAGTCCAGAGTCATCCTTACCCTTTGCGAAATTAATTTTCACCCTTTAAGTCCATTTTAGTTATTATGAATTATCCTTATTTATCTTTAATGATTTATAGGCAGTCTGTATACCGATATATATATTTTTTTTTTGGATTTGATTTGGGTTAGTAAATTATACTCCCAGATTGAGGCCTAACTGGGGGGGTTTTTTTAGAGCTGCGGACCCTAAATTTGCATCACAAAAATCTTGCTTGACTGATGTTTTTTTCTTTCCATCCGCTTGAATGAAATTAAATCTCCAAAAAATGAAAACAAGACAGGAAAAAAAGAAACACCCTTTGAATACAAGACCTGTGTCAACTGACTGCCTCGAGTTGTTTCAAGCTTTGCTTTGATTCAGCTTTGTTCATATAAAATCCCATTTAGTTTTTGATTTTTCCCCAAGAAAATGATGTAGATGGGATTTTCTTCTTCCTTAGAAAATAGTTTTTATTTTTTATCTAAGGGGTGTTTCCCTTTAGTTGAAAATCAGAGAGGCATTCATTGATTAAAGAGTTAATTCTCCTCATCAATATTGTTCAGACAATGAATTAGAATTTTTGCATATTTATTTCTTGTGAAATAATTAATTTAATATTATAAAAATCGGACAAAGCTAACTAAAATATTCTTTCCAAGGCTGCTATGGTCTGAGTTCTTATTTCCTCCTGCTGGTTCGAACATGTTTCTTTAAAGGATTTTGAAGTTATAATTGAGAAAATGGCAAGGATTCGGTTTTTTTTAAAAAGAAAGAGATTTGTGTGCTGAAAAATTCAGTTTTATTTGACGATTTGGCCTAAATTTTTGACTCTCTTTATGACGGTATAGGTATAAGCGATCTGAGATCTACTTGGCCCGTTTAAGATAATTCATGACTGGGGAGCCAAAAACATTTTTATTTTGGCTATAAGGAAAATAAGGGGGGGGGGGGGTGAGAGTGAGAGATAACAAGTTTTTATTTTGCATTTTCATTTTTATTTTATCAATCATCCCTTAGTTCAGCAGTTATTTATTCTCCCTTCTTTAATCCTGTGCTATAAATAAGGCAAAATTCCCTACATAACAAAAGTTTAAATGGCAATACTTTTTAATCTACAAATATGTTTATATATCATTGAGCAAATTATTCACCTTGTCTATTATCAGATTTCTAACAAAATAATTTGAAAGGTATGAAAATAATAATTAAAAATGTTTAAATAAAATATAATTCCATTTATCAAATATTAAAATAAATTTTTAAGTGTTTTAAACACTAAGTTTGTTTTTTTCTTCTTTTTAAATTTTACTTTATACACACACACATATATATATATATATATTAAATCTATCTAGATGCATTTTCAGTACGGGACATCATGGACTGGCGTCCAATGAACATGACCTTTGAACGTTTTCAAAAAAACTTTACCTTCCCTACACTNAAAAAAAAGATACCCACAGAGGACCTGTGTTGGATAATACTATTAAGGGTGGAGCTTAATCCCTTATCTTCACTTCCATCCCTTCTCCTTGAGAGTTTATGTTATTGCCCCGTTTTCCGCCAAAGATAATTTTTATTTACCCTAATTTACTTCTTTTCTTTTTGGTCATTACTCGTTGTGCTTATGGCTCAACGAGTAATGACCAAAAAGAATCACTTGATGAGCACAACGCTCTTTAATTAAGTGCTTACAGAATTTTCTTTTTAGGTGTTTTTGCAATTTGTTTTTCGTTTTCTTAGTATTCTACCAACATGCTAAGAAGAACATAACCAACGCTCCAATCGGTTGACCAATGAACATTTTCTAAATTATATAAGTTTTTTACCATTACATAATTAAGTTTGCCACTATTATATTTAGCATTTATTGTTTTAGAACTCTTGAAAAACTACGGAAAATTGAAAAAAGGAAATTAATTTACTGCCTTATTTTGGGAACTTAATTTTTCTGTCTTCTAAACTATTAATTAGAAGATTTATTTATTCTTTATTTAAAATTACATATTTACCAGATGTTTTTACATCCATTTATTCTAGTCAATTACTAAATGTTTTCTCTTCTCTCTCTCGTTTTATAATTTTTATGTGATATTGTTACTTCGTGGAGTCTTACGGAAGTGTCAAAAAAAAGTATAAATAAAAGTATTATTTTTTTATTTATTTTATGGAATTGCTCAACTATTTTCCCCCCCATCAAATATCTAATTCACACAGAGTACATATTTTATTGGAGGCTTCCTTAATAAAATAAAAATGAATTCCTTTCTCTTGTGATTTATATTAAAATTTTACACTGATTTATATTAAATATCATACTGAAATATGCCACCAGCTAATCTATCGGAGGTCTTTTTTTTTCTCATAAACTTATTTTTAAATTTAAAGTACTTCTGTTCCAAACTGGATAACATTATCAGCACTTTCATTATAATAAGACTACACCAGATTTATAATAGTTTTAATTAAATTAATTAATATAATTCTTAATGTGGAATGCTTGAATGTTGGTGAACAATGTCTACAAAAATTAGTATGCTTGATTTGAAACTTGATAGGATTTTAGCAGGTTTTTTAATTCCAAGCTGTTCGATATTGAATTTTTCCTTTTTGAAATTAATTAATTAATCTTTGTACTAACTTTTCAGCTGGTATGATGCAACAGAGCGTAATGGGTTGTTAACTTGGATTTGTTGGTAATCAATAAAGTCAAGATACTACTTTGTCAATTTTGATGAATGAATGCACTTCTTGGTCCGTGAATAAATATTCTGTACCGCCTAACGCTTACCTAACCTTTTGTCATAAAGTATAACAGTATTCAAAACTTCCTATCCCGTTCGGAAAGCATTCTTTTAGAAGGGGGAGGGGGATGGTGACAAGAGAGGGCCTTCTTCTTTTGGTTTTTTTGCGAATGGTAGTAACATAAGTAAGTAAGCGAATTTATGAAATTTTACACACTCACTATTATGAGTTACTTAGGAATTTAACAATTTTTCTTTCATTATTTTGTCCGTCAGTGGAATCTGGATCCAATACTTGAAGTGCACGAACCTCGCAAATATCTAATTTTGTATCCTTTCGTCGTGTGAGTAGAGAAACTCTACAGATGTGAAGCGAAATTGGAGAGGTACGTTGAATACAAAAGAGATGTAACTTCATCGCTATCCCGTTCAATATATCACGTTCATATATATATTGCAATTTTTATATTTCAGAATGAAATGTATGCGTCAACATTCTGTTCAGGAAATTTTTATTTTTGTAATAAGTCTTGAAACATCAAAGCAATAACTGCCTGCTATTTTCCTTTCAAATATTCTTCTCTCATTTATTTTCCCCTTCTTATGACATTTAATAATGATTTTACCCCAGATTTTTTTTGACAAAACAGTAATAAATATCATAAATACCAAGACTCTTGTGAGCATCAGCCTTTAGTAATAATAACATTTTTCCTATAAATTTTGTAAGTAATTAACTTAAACCTTTGCAATAAATAATATAATTGCTTTTAGTTGTTTTAGTAACCGTCGATAATTATAGCAATAAATGTAATAAATGCCACATATTTCGTGAGTAAACAATATTAGATAACAAAAATAAAGTAAATAAAGTAATATAATTTTTAGGAATTTTTTAAGTAATTACCACTAGATATTGTAACAAATATTAAAAATACACCTAGTTTTCTGGTAACCGCCGATAATTAATCTTATAAAAACAATGCAATTTTTTAGTTATCGGTCCTTGTTTTTTTTAATATACATCTCGTAAGTTAATATAAGTTTACAAGATATGCTGTCAGACATTAAAAGTTAAGGTAAATTTTAAGGTAACCAAAATTAGTTGCAGTAACATAAATCCAATGAATTTTATTATTGACCGTCTCCGTATGCAAAAACATGATAAGTAACAATTTATAAATACAACTAGATGTTTGGAATTACACCATTAATAAGTGTATACAATAATGTAATAAATGCCTTTATTTTGAACCTATAGTTATAATAAAATAAATCTTGTCCTTTTAGTCAGTAACCTCTTCTTATCATAGTACTGAACTGTAAAATGCTTTAACTATTGTACAAAGAGGCACTTTGTAATAGTAAGTTAACAAGAAAAATGCCAAAAAATATATAAAAGTATTGTACAAGTATAACAAGAGTAAAGGAGTATCTTGACTTGATCAAATTATTTGTGGGGACTAAAATAAATAGAAATTTTCCAATTAATAGTAAATTATACATGTCTCTGTGTCTTCATCCCTCATCGTCCTTATATTACAGCTGAAAGACAGACATTCTAGAAAGCAGGCAAAGAAGTCTTGAAGGGAAGTCACTGCTGGGAGGAGTGGGATGCAGTGGGTAGGTAGACAGGGATGTGGGAACTTGAGATATGACGTCATTAGAATTGCCAGCAGAGCGAGAACACTCTTCTTCCTCGCTGCCAGTGCCGTCTCTACTGCTCAGATTCCAAGGAGATATATCTCGTCGTGAGATTTGGACGCTTAAGAGCTCCTGTCTCTTCCACTAGGCCCATCACATCCCCGACTAGAAAACGGATTTTCGTGAACGAGTGTTTCAGAACATTCAAATGAACTTGTCTAATAAAAATTGTATTTTCTCCCTAAATATAAACATGCTGGAAGATAAGTAATAAATGTAAAATATTGAAGTTTAAGAGAAAGTCGTTCTTCGAAATGGGAAGTAGAAATTAATTTTTTTATGTGTATATGTACACACACGCATATATATGATTTATTTTATAGAAAAATCTGCTAATATTAAGCTACTTTGCTTAAAAGAAATAGGAAAGTGCCATAACAATTCGTTGGTACTGGATGACTGAGTGCCACAGCACCGCAATACCCGTGGGTGGTGCGGGTTGGGTATACCTTCCACATCTTGTGTCCGAAAACACTTCCAGAGGGAATAATATTAATTTGCTTTGATCTTTCCCATCGTGCGAAGGGTCAGGTATCACTTGTAGGAATTTGTGCTATCGTTGACTTCAAGCATTTTAAATTTGTCCTTGTGAAACATTCATCCTAAAATGGAATGTACACTATAGTTCCTTTAATCCTGAACGAAGAGAATGGTAAGAGCACAAGTGAATAACTTTTTGTTCGACATATTAATTACCTTAAAGAAATAAAACATGTATGTTTAATTCCCAATAGTATAAGTTAATATAGGGGTAAAGCTTATTGGGAACTAGCGCACCATTCCAAACATTACTTTTTTTTTCTAACAATAATAATAAATAAATTTTTGACAATAAAACAAATAAAAGCTCAAATTTCAATTTATATATATATACATAAATGATCTATTATTCTTAAAANCAAATAGATACATTTTTAGGGATATATATATATAATTTTTAACAAACAATAAGTTTTGCTTCTACAATGTCGGATGAGTGACGATCTGTAAAAAAATTTAATAACGCGCCCGTATAATGTAATAACTTTCGTAATATTTTTTTTTTACTTTACATCATCTAAAACGATACTTTAATACGCTATGATAAATTTGGGTGAATATCGCACAAAATGCTTTATAACAGTTTAGAGTGAACGATAATTCGAATAAGAACGAAGATATTACGATCGTAAATTTGATCTCTCCATAAAATCCTCATTCACTTATTTGATTCCATAAAAAAATGGATTCAAAGAAAAAGCTGCTTGGTGAAGTTAATTTCTATATTATTGAATGTCTTGTGGTTAAGGTACAGGTCTCCTGAGCCAAATGTCTTAGATTCAATGTTCACTGTACGCAGTTTTTTCTTTCTGTGCCTCTATCTGTGTTGTCCCAGAGGATCTCTTATAGGGAAAACCCAGCCCTAATTGTGTACCGTTCATCATTGTTTAGGACAAAATCAAAACTAGCCAGAACGTTTTGCTGACCACACCTTCTCTAGTGTGTCTTGAGTCGGGTTTAAATACATCCATGAACTATGCCCTCCACCTCCTCCGGGTTTATATAGCTTTTTTTTTTTTTCATCATAGAAATAAGGGGTTCAACAGAAACTCAAAAGTTCATTTTTTAACTTTTTTCTTAACCTGCGTAAAAAAAGAATGTTATAAAATATTTTTTTTTTTTATGTATCTTGTTTGATATACTTTTTTCATGATGCCTATATTAACGAAGATAATATGATTTGAAAGTTTGATTTTCTCTAAATCTCTTTTTATTTAAGACCAATTTTATGATGAAATTATCCCATGAGAAATTTTCTTTTTTTTCTATCTATATAATAGCTGGTTGGTGAAGGTTCTCAATCAAAGATGGGTGAGATAATTGAGAAGTGGTCAGAAACCTCCATAGTTCATTCATATATTTTTTCTGAATGCAGTTCCCTTTCAAGATACACTTCTCATTCTCAGTGCTCTAAGTTGGCCGAGGTGAACTCGCTCAGACTGGAATATATCCCGAGGTCAGAGGGAGTTTACCTGGACCCCTCTAGAGCACTGAAGATTAAGCATTAGCCTCGAAAGCGATCTGCCTTTAAAATAAATGTATTAACTGCGCAGGTTACTGACAAACTTCTCTGTTATTTCACTCGCCTTTGAGAAATATTAAACATGTTAAAATGTAAGATATTTCTTGGAATTTTCCTGAGTGAGAGTAAAACAATTGTATGAGTCCAAATTTAATTTACTGCCAGCTGTTGGCTTAGCAAAAGTCTTCCATTTCATATTTTATTTATCGAACTTCAGATGTGAAGTAGTAGTTCCATTTGAGAACCTTGAACTATTCCCCCAAGGGGTTGGCGTACAAAGGGAATGCTCCAGTGGGGTTATATCCGCGACAGGTTATTGGTTGATGCTACCTGCGGATGGTACATGCCACTGGAAATAGCCTTCATTCAGCTGGCTACGACAGAAGACCGGCGAAGACAACGACTCCTATCTCTTCCGGTGGAAGGGCAGTGGGCGAGCAGACGTAGCTCCAGAAGGGCGGGGGGTTATTTTCCCCCTGAGTCAATTTGAATATAGATAGCGGTAACAGTTATCTTTTATTCATGGACCTTAGTAGCCGCTGCCACAGTCTACTGCTTATCGCCCCCTCCCCTCCCCCTATCAACACATTCGCCGTCTTTCTCTTCTGTCTCATAGTTCGTATGTCTTTCTTCTTCGCCTTCACTCACTCCCCCCTCGCACTCTCTCTCTCTCTCTCTCTCTCGCTTCTTTGAGTGTCCGTCTAGACTCCCTTACCCCCACTCTTGCTCCACCTTTTTCTCTTACCTGAATCATCTTTATTTTGTTTCTTCTCCCAAGAGGATCTAACGTGATGACAAATGGCATATGAAAAAGTTGTGTATTACCCACACAATTTTATTCTCAATAAACAATTTTCTGTTTTGCTGCAAAAAAACAAAAAAACAACCCATAATCCCATTCGAATTAACTTCTAATATCTGTTAAATATTTTATTCCAATGAGGCGAAGCCTTTTAATATTTTCTATATTTCTGGAAAAAAAACCTATAATCCCATTCGAAGTAATTTCTCATATCTGTTAAATATTTTATTTTAATGAGGCTAAGTTTTTTTTATATGTTTTATATTTAAAAAAATT
>KZ807083.1:475588-490847 GCA_000696205.2 Oncopeltus fasciatus
ATTCTTTATTATATTCTATTTAAATTTTTTTAAATCTGATTTACCATAAGAAAATCAACCTTTTAAAATTTTTACCAAATCCCAAATAAATGATTCGATTTTTTACCTATTCCACTTGGAAGAAGATGGAAATGAGGTCTTTTCAAAATTCTACATATACAAAAAAAATAAATAGAAGTAGAGAATTCACAAAAATAGAAACTTATAATGGTTATTAAATTTTCAGAGAGACAAGTCGCCATTCATCAGAGTGAAAGATAAATTTACGCCATATTGAAACCGAATGCGGTATTTATATCTTCAATTACTAAGATCATTATTATTTGTTTGATAAAAATTTGTAAAACATGAAAGGGGAAGAAAATAAAATTAGTCTTTATAAACTGTCTGTTGTACATTATTTTCAAGAAAACTCATACTAGATTTTTTAAATTTAAATATGAATTTTTACCCATACTCTTTTCTCTCTGATTTTCCATGTCCAGTCTTTTCAAGAGCATGCTTTTTACAATTTGTGTAAAAAAATTAGTTATTTACTCTTATCTTTGGTTTTTTTTTTAATTTTAAATTTGAATATCTGCATAATTTATGCAACCCATGTAAGATGGAAATCTTTGAAAATAAATTTAAGCATATTCATGCACGTTTACATTCAAATAGATACATTTTTAGGGAGTCATATCATCAATTATGTGAATTGTAAAATTAACTGTTTTTTAGTCTTTACTTCACTAATATTTATACAATTATAATATTGCTTTCGATAATATAAAAAAAATCGTGGATTATTTATGTTGAAAAATGTCACTGGATCATGTAAATTAGTATAAGTGGCAAATATATTTTTAGTAAGTACAAAGTCTAATATTTCAAAACAATTTACACAATTGTACATTCTACTTGTATAGAAATAACAATTCAATATATATCTTAACAACTGTCTGTAAACGTATATATTTAAAAAAAAACATATTTATTATTATTGCTAATAATTTTATTGTATAGTATCTATAAGTTATTAAGTTTTAATGACAATAAATTTATTTTACAGGCTTTGGACGAAGAAGTACGAGAATTAGAAAACCTCAAACCGGGTAAGTTTTAAAATTTATTAAGCTTTTGGTTGATTAAATCCAACGAAATCTACTATCAATTAATATATTTTAATTATTAAGTATCAACATCAATTAAGATCAATTAACATTGATTATATTTACTTTAAAGATTTAAAAATTTAACTAAGTGGTGCTAAAATTTGTGGTCTGTTCGTCAAATATTTCAAATATCAATATTTAAAACTTTTAAAATACTGCAGTAATTTTCGGAGTTTTTTTTTCGCAAGACAGAATAAATTCACTATTTAATATAAATAAAATAAACAAGTCCAGTTCTTCAATAGCTTTCAAGTGAGCGGAGTTCCGAGAATTAGNATATATATATATATATATATATATATATATATATATATATATATATATTTGTTATTTTTTGAGATTGGAAAACATAAAATACGTTTCTCGCGATTTTCAAATATTTGCAAGCTCTTATTTGAATTAATTTTGATAAAAATCAGAGAGAAGAATTTCTGTCTAAGAGACAGGGGATGTCGGAAGAGAAAAGAGATAAGGCGTCCTCTAGTGGTTACCGCTACTCGGGGAAGTATACAATCATACAGAAGTAAACAGTTACGTCATGAAGAGCCATTTTGTGGGAACCACACTTCACACGGAGTAGCTCTTTGCTATATCTCGGTGTGAAATACAAACCCGCCACTTTCTGAGGGTAATCTGTGTGTATGCAAATGGCTGTTCATTCCCAGCTGTGACACGGGGTATGGTAACACTCCACTGCTGTTAGGGGTAATTGCTACTCTCGTTTTTATTTATGGGTGTTCCCGCCAGCCAGAAGTCTTGTTAACAAGTGTCAAGTGTAATTCTAGCGACGCCAGCTCCTCCACCTAGCCGCCTAACGAAGGAACTTTCAGATGTTCTTCAATATTTACAAAGTGCTATTTTAAGCATCAAAATGGCCGGTAAAAGCTGATTGGCTATCACCAATCAATTATTGGGTAATCTCCCTGCTAGCATTGGTACTATTACATGATTTTAGGAAATCAAATTTAATTCATATTTGATCTTTCTAAAATAATCAGAACAGTAACACTAAAATACACACACAGATACACTTATCTATGTCTGTGACTGTCTGTCTCTGTCAACAGACAATAAAGGCTACAGATTTTAATTTTTTCTTATAAAATTTGGCTCGTAGCTTTTAAATGAAAAACGGAAGGCTGTATTCGTTATAAAGCACAAACGGAAGGGTTGAAGTGAGGGAATACCTAAAATACCGAATGTGGCTAAAATAAAAAGGTCTTTTCAATGTTATGGGCAGAATATTTGGTATAGAGTAAGGTAACTGACCATAAGTAGATGTTGTTTTGTTGGGGTTTAGTCAAGGTAGATTTAAAAAAAATTTTTTTTTATCCACCTTGACTGAACCTCAAAAAAAAACATCTACAAATAATCACTACGGTCATAAACTCTCCTTTTGTAACTGAACATAGATTATTATATTATTGTCACAGTAGAATTGAACAATAAAGGAAGGGTGTGAAATGTTTCGCGGTATATTATATTTTATAAATATTATTTCTTTGTGGTATTTNATATGACGTCATCTCTGGCATGCGGATCTTCCTAATGCCAAGTAAAAGATAATCGTACCTTGGTAAATAGCCTAATGATCAATGGCTCTTCTCTTATTCTCACTTAATATGGTTTGGAAATGGGAAATAAGGAAAAGTACAGAAAAAACGATGAAAATTGGATTTGGGGAGGTAGGAGGAAACAAGCGACGAGAGCTTCAAAGGGGTTGCGAAATGCAAAAAGAACAATAACATGAAATATAGATAAGAGTTATTAAGAATAAGCAGCCTAGTTCAGGAGATTTGTAACAGGGCCAGACAACTTCCTCAAAATGTTAAAGATATTATAATAATATCTACGGAATGTGTCCCATGTCGGTTGTGTCGTTGACTGGATTGTGTTACAAGTGTAAGGTTAGCGATAGTAGAAAGAAATATAGAGTTAAGATCAAGAAATCTTTCACGAATTTGTGTATAATAAACATAAACGAATGTATGCAATTGGAGAGTTTTTGACCGTAGAAAATATTAGTAGATGTTTTTTGTTGGGGTTTGGTCAAGATTGATCCAAAAAATACTACTTTAAAAATGTAAATTTTTTATATAATCTGTTAACGTTTCGGCTTACATTGTAAGCCATCTTCAGGACTATCATGAAGGCGAGAGGGGACATCGTGCCATCTGTATCACATGAACATGACTAACCGAATGGACCAACCTTGACCGAACCCTAACAAAAAACATTTATAAATATTAATTTAGTTGTGGTTTATTATCCCACGTAAATTTTAAACAATTGATGTGAGAGAAGAGAATAAAAAATCTATTTGTCCCAGCCAGAATAACGATTTAGTCGATAAATAGCTAAACAATGTCCGTTCCTTCGAGCAAAAGACGATGTATTCGTCTTTCTCGTGGGTTAGGCTCTTGCTAGTGCTTAGGGAATTTATTAAGTTATCTAGCTGGTGGTGTAATGGAAACATAACGGCCCGGAAAGCAGGAGATCCAGGTTCGAGTCCTGGTTGGGACAGATAGATTTTTTTATTCTATTCCCTCGCAGTAATTGTTTAAAATTTACGAGGGATAATAAACCACAACTAAATTAATATTTATAAATGAAAATAAAAAATAAATAACCTGAGTCGATAAATAGCTAGACAATGTCAGCTCTCTGGGAGAAGGAGAGTCTTTCTCGTGGGTTAGGCTCTCGCTAGTGTGTTGGGAATTTAATAAGTTATCTAGCTCGTCTCGCTGGTGTAATGTAAACTTTGTATGCATCTCTTTTTTACTAATAAACGAGGCAGTAGTTTAACAAAAAAAAAAAAAAAAAAAAAAAAAAAAAAAAAAGAAAAGTGTAATGGAAACATTTCGGTCCGGCAAGCAGGAGATCCAGGTTCGAGTTCTGGCTGGGACAGTTAGATTTTTTATTCTAATCCCTCTCATTAATTGTTTAAAATTTACGTGGGATAATAAACAACAACTAAATTAATGTTTATAATTGTTATTTATATTTTAAATTATACTCTTATGCTGAAGAAATTAGCCAGAGTTTCGGCAAGGATATAAAAAATAAAATACTCTAAAAATTTTAGGTAATTATTACTTTATTTCGACTTAATTTGTAAGACATCATTAGGGCGATAGTGATGTAACATTAGCATGAAACGTCGAAAGTACGATTTTGAAGTATTTAATTTTTTTTATCCTTGCCGAGAACCTGACTAATTTCTCCAGCTTGAAAATTATAAGTGTCCGTTTGTTTATATATGTACCTCCTAGAACACTGCATAGACAGCTGACACTACAGGATCATGATTGAACTCTGTGTTTTGTGTTATCTGTACTATATCTATCCTTAGGATGGTAAAATAATCTGCCGTTATCAAAACTGAGTATCAGTCCGCACAAGAATGTATATATAATTAACCTATATTAGAGTGTGTGTTTTTTAATGTTATTAAAACATTATTGAGACTTAATGATGTAGAAAAAATGCATTCAGCCTCAAATACTGATATGAAAGAATGTAATGCTTTTGTATCTAAAAATAAAATGTCAAATCTAAAAATTTTTTTGACAAAACGATTTATCAAATGAAGTTTGAAGAAAAATATAGAATGTTTAGTTGGGCGGAAGCACAGTTGTTCAAATAACAATATTTCGTCAGTAATAAAAACAATAAAGGTTTGTAAAATATCTTGTATATTTCTCCTCTCTGGTACTTGTGCGTTTTAGAGTATGTATTTATATAGCCATCTGACCGAAAAATATATGGATAAAATATTTTGATATCATATAAAATAGGTATCCATATGATTCAATACAAATATCGGATATGTTTCAATGACGCTTACCTTAAGTTTGAATATATTGTTCAAATTTATAGCCGTTTTTCACCTAGAGACTTTATTCTAATTATGTTATTTTAAATTATTGAAATTTATAGATTAATGATAGAAACAATATTTGATGTAATAAATATATTTTTTATGTAGATTAGGCTTTACAGACCAAGGGATTATAAGCCTTGTGAGGAACATTTTTGCTCTTGACGAAACCTCAGATATCTATTCTTCCTTGTGCGTTAATATTTACATATTTGTTCTGAAACAAAGTAAAGAAGCCAAATAACAGGTGTAAAATGTAATTATTTTAACGATTATGTTCTATAACATTTTTACAGAAAAAAACGCTGATTAAGGGAAATATTTAGGAATGTATATATGATGCATGACCGCTTCTCCAACTCTTTCTTCCAACCAGTCCGAAGAAAAGGTAAAAGGCCTTTTTTTGTTACCATCTTTACCTCTCGCCTACTTAAAAACACCTGTCACGTGGAGCAGATAAAATTCTTCAAATTACCCTTAAAAAATGGCTATACTGTATTATATATTACGTACTAGTATAATTGTACATTAAAAATATTATCTTGAAATAAATTGACTCACATTAATTTGTTTAGTTGCAAAGATAATTATTGAATATTTGCAATTTATTTATAAATATAACTCTTACGTGATCCTACGCCTTGATATATAGTATTATTTATTGCACATACAGTGAAGGGCAAAGGACATATAACTGTCATAGAATTCTTTGTCGAGTTTCACCATTTTGTGTGTATTTACACTCTCTAGTTACATTTTTTTTAAAATGTACAAGTATGTGTTACTGCGTGTGATAAAAATTTTAAAGTGTTATTATTCTAAAGCATGTATTATCCTCGATGTACTTTTGTATTGGGTAAACGTTTTTTTTTTTTGTTGAGGTAGATTTTGGTGAAAATTGGCTCTAATGCTCTAATAAAAGCCTTTCGGCATTTCAAAGTCGACAAATCTACAGAAAAAGGAAAAAAAAAGGTTTGCCTTACGAAATAATTAAACTTGTGATGGTCGGTTGTTTCAGTGCGCTAAACAAATGACTTATTGCTGGTATACATTGTTCTTTTTCCTCTGCATTGATGATGATCACTTGATACCCTGCGAAGAAATTAGAGAAATCATGTGATCATGGAATTCCAATTTTGCATCACAAAATTACACCTAATGACAGCTGCTTTTCAGTGGGAAAAACTGCACTTGAAAAGTATGCGAACTTGAAACTGGGAATAGTGACAAAAACAATTTTTCTCAAATTTGGTAATAATTAGGAAAGAATTGTTTGTAAAAAATAGAGAAGAAATTAAGTGTGAATGATTCACACCAGATATTTATGAGTGGAGAAAAATATGGAAGTGATGCCATTTTCAATTTCTGGAAGATTATCGTTGAAGTTACAATACTTGCAATAGAATCACTTGCGGAAAAATGGAATAGAGTTACAAATTAGTTTTTAATTCATCAACTATCAAAAAGAAATTCCTGATAATCCTCTCTTCATAAACTTGACGATCAACAAATTGTCAACAAACGGGGTCAATCCCAGAATAGGGTACCTTCATAAAAGTATGAAAAAAAAACCAAAAAAACAAATTTGCAACAAAGTTTTCATCCAAAAGAACAAAAAGTACAATAAGGAATCACAAAGTGAGAGACACAAACCAATTAAAAGGGTCAACACGATGAGTCCCCCCCCTTCCAACAAAAAAACAACAGGTAGATGAAAGGCAGAAAAGCAATTTATAGCCTGCCGACCGCAGGATGTCAGTTATGGGTATGGCAATGATGAAATGAAGGAAACAAAATGTCAGACAGAAAATCTGAGAAAACATTAGAAAAATATGTATAAAAATATATATAAAATGTATTGTCAGTCTCACTTACATTAAATGTCCCTAGGTAAAAACTATTATCTACACTAAGATCTTCCTCTGGAATTTGCGAAGGAAAGCATATATAGGGTGTGAGCTACCATTGGGTCGTGTTAACTCCTTCTTTGTCAATTCTACTTTCTACAATTTTCATCTGAATCCTTTTCACCCAGCTGACTCAACGGAAGGAAGTATTAAGACTCTTGAAGAAATTCGAGATTGCAATCACTAAATTTGCTGTAGTTTTACCACTGCTGTAGAGTCAGCGCTATAACCTGGAATAACCTCCGGAGCTACGGAGTAGTGGCCAAAGAGGTCCCGGGTTAGGGAGCTCACCTGCAGGGAGTGTTGTGGTCCCTATGACGTCACATATACCTCGGACTTTTTAATTATTATTGCAACACGCGACCTCTTTTGTGCTTTTCGGTGCGTGGACATTTATTGCCACCCAATTCACTAATATATTTGTATAAATTTATGATTGAATATTTGTATTAAAAACAATTATATTCGCATTCACCGACTACCTGCATACCTTTGTTGTGGACCTCTGATCCCTTACCCTTCATTAAGCCCCAACAAGTGGGCTGCTTCCGACGGAAGAATGTCCAGTGAGCAACAAAAACCTAATAATCTAAAAGGTTATTTTCACTACCAATGAATATAGACCTATCATACATTCTATTATCCGTCTTCATTGGTTTCTGCAAACCATCCTAACCATCCCAAACAAAAACCTACTCCGCATTGGTCACACCTGAGGTAGCGTCCTTCACCGGTGCTACGGCACGCTATCCTGAATGCCACAAATCTTTAAAATTTTTGTAGGTTTTCCTACAAGACCAACCTTAATCTTGTAGAAGTTCTTGCGAGCAGACGCCGTCTTCGTTCCCTCTTTCTCTCTCTCTCTCTCTCTCTCTCTCTCTCTATATACGATAATATAAAAAAAATCGTGGATTATTTATGTTGAAAAATGTCACTGGATCATTTAAATTAGTATAAGTGGCAAATATATTTTTAGTAAGTACAAAGTCTAATATTTCAAAACAATTTACACAATTGTACATTCTACTTGTATAGAAATAACAATTCAATATATATCTTAACAACTGTCTGTAAACGTATATATTTAAAAAAAAACATATTTATTATTATTGCTAATAATTTTATTGTATAGTATCTATAAGTTATTAAGTTTTAATGACAATAAATTTATTTTACAGGCTTTGGACGAAGAAGTACGAGAATTAGAAAACCTCAAACCGGGTAAGTTTTAAAATTTATTAAGCTTTTGGTTGATTAAATCCAACGAAATCTACTATCAATTAATATATTTTAATTATTAAGTATCAACATCAATTAAGATCAATTAACATTGATTATATTTACTTTAAAGATTTAAAAATTTAACTAAGTGGTGCTAAAATTTGTGGTCTGTTCGTCAAATATTTCAAATATCAATATTTAAAACTTTTAAAATACTGCAGTAATTTTCGGAGTTTTTTTTTCGCAAGACAGAATAAATTCACTATTTAATATAAATAAAATAAACAAGTCCAGTTCTTCAATAGCTTTCAAGTGAGCGGAGTTCCGAGAATTAGATTCTTAAACAAATATGTATGATATTTCATTAAAAAATTAATATGAATTCAATAATTCAAAATTTGAGAACTATTAGAATACATGAAAGAAACCATTTATTAGGAATTTGTCACACACCGACACCTTTGGAGTGAAGTAACATTATTTTGAATAGGTAACGGACAGAGTAAATTAATAAAAGTCATAAGTGCTATATCATGTATCGCCGTGACGATTGACGCAAGGAAAATCTGCNACTTCGTTATTATACACATTTCTCATAGTTTCCTTGGTTCTCTGTGACGCAATAAATTTGAATACACCCCCGCTCAAAAAGTTGCCTCTACAAGCTCACAAAAACGCTTATTTATTTATTCCTCTTTTTTTTTTTCGTGTGTGTAAGTGTGATTTTTCACTCTTTGAGATCGTGCACTAAGCCGTAATCAGGACAATAAGATGCAGAAGTACAGTCATTATTTAGTCATTGTAAATTTTTATCACATAGAACAACTATAAACCTGCTTTATACAGATAAGACTTTAATATAGAGTGTTAAAAAGGCTGTTGTATCTGAGGGGTGACAAAGTTCCAGCTTGAGCTATAACTTTAAAGTATAAGTTTACGATAAATATAAATATTTATGCACAGTTTTATATGGCGGTAAATCTCAAGTATTTATGTAGAAATAACCTCGACTCTCCAGCAATGTCTCTAGCCAGGATCTACTGAGCCACTTCACTAGCTCCTACTCACTATAGTGTACAGCGTAAATGTCTGAGGTAAAGAAACCAAAATCGCTGTATAATTCGCCTTTTTTGATAAACCATTGCATGAATACATTAATGACGGGAACAGGTCGATGTTGGGGTTTAGAGGGAGATGCAAAAATGCAAAATCGTTAATGTCATTGTTTACTTATTTCTTCACTGTTTACTTAACAACCGGTGTAACTTATATTTTAATAACATTGAAAGAAAAAACTGACCGTAAGAGAGAAGTGGTATTAGCCAGACTAAGAATAGGACACACAAGACTTACTCATGGCTATATAATGGCAAAGGATAACCCACCCATTTGTGAGGTCTGTGGACAACTCCTTACCATCAAACATATATTTACAAAGTGCCTAAAATATAAAGGAACAAGGAAGTAATATAACTTAAATGTTACTCTAGACGAAATTCTATTGGATGACGATAAAGTCATCGACTCTGTAATGAACTTTCTGAAAGAGGACAGGCTATTAAATCTTATCTAGATGCATTTTCAGTATGCTTCTTTTACATTCTCTCTCAATTTTTTCTTTCTTGTAAATTTCCAATAGTTTCCAAGCACAAAAAATTACTATGTCCATCCACATAATAACTATTCGCAATAACAATTCATTATACCTCACCATGACCTATTGCTAAGAAATTCTTCTTGAATTTATATTCCCGCTTCTAAAAATATCTTCCTGGTGTTAGTGACCAAAAGTTGACACTCCAAAAAAAAAAAAAAATAAAAAAATAAAAAAACTTATTAAGAAAGTTATTTAAGAATGTACGCTCGAGTGTTGGACTTCTTTTAAGAATAAAGAAACTAAATTCGGTATTAAAATCGTCAGTTTATGACTGTAGTGATTATTAGTATATATTTTATTTTAGTTTCGGTCACCGTTGACAAAATTATATAATTTGAAAAAAAGGTATGTTTTATTACATGCCGGGCATGTGATATAAAATACGTATTTTTTGGATCAACCTTGACCGAACCCTGTTAGAAAAGATATACCAAATTATAATTGTAATTTTCCACTGGGGATTGTTAAATTTATTCATTTCTGGTTGAAATCAAAAGAGAAGGAGTGGGGGAGGTTATCGGAATATAAAAATTTATAATATTATAACTGCGTTTTTTTTTTGAGTTACCAAAAATTTATATAAGATAATGGACGTACAATCTCATTTCGATATATGATCGATCATACTCGATTGATGGTATACTTATCTCTTGATAAGATACTGATCCAGCGAGCTTAACCATATGCCCTGCCAGAGAGATTATTCAAATAGATAAGGGAATACTTACTTTAGATATCACAACCTTCTAGAGATTGAGCTGGGATGTATGCCAAGTTCCTTGTTGAAACTTTGTCTTGACAAGGCCGATTCTACAACCCCCCCCCCCCCATTTGAGATAAGGCGTTCATATACCGCTCGCGGCGGGCAGATCATTTTATTCTGGTGCAAAAATGGCTGGGGAAAGGGAAAATTATTTTCTGAAAAAAAAAGTGTCATAGAGAGAGACTTGGGAGGTTTTCATTGCCCTTATATGTTTAAAAATAAAAAAACATATAGATTTTGTAAGCCGGGAGTAAGTTGTAGTACATAGTTCATAGTCAGGCTAGGACAGGGTGGATTCGTGGTTAAGGCTCTGTGCAAACTTAGCCAAAGGTATTAACAGGTGAATTAACATTTTATAATATTTTTGAAAATAATTTTAGAAAAAGTAAATGAAGTAAGATACCTCAGAATTTATCAAGCCTAGATTTTTGAAGTAAAAAACCAAATTTGTATTTGTACTTCTTATTAAAATGGATTCATTGTGGTTATAATCATTTGAGGGAGAGTGGACTTAAAGGTCAAGTTTTATAACTAATAATGATCCCTTATTTGGATGAAAAATAAGTTTAACGAAATTGATAATATACATTAATTATTAACAAAATTAAAGAACATTTGTAAAATATAATTATCTAATGTATGTGTTCTATGAAATTTTTACAGCATTTATGAAAGATATTATATTATAAGAATGTTACTATGATGACTGAGAACTTTTTTGAGTAAATTATTATTTAATTCTTATTTCGGTTGCTATAAAGTAAACATGGGAGTTTACGTGTCTCCTGATTAATGGGATTCCGGAAGACATTTAAGGGTGAACGAAGATAATTAAGAGCCACCTGTCACAGTGCTCCATTAACTGCTATTTGTGTGTGTGCGCGCGCGTGTTGGCCTCTCTAACTTCATGTTGCCACCCCATTCTAAGTACCCATGGCTCAGGACAAGCTTTTATTTATATATAAAAGTGTGTAATGGATGGGATTTGAACCCGCAGCGACAGGATTGCGAGACACAAACGGATCCCCTGGAGCCACCATTGACTTCTCTATTCACAGTACTTCTCGACTGTGGTGAAACTAACCATTTCCGGGTCCATTTGTCTGATCCTAAATGAAGGGTAGGAAATCAGTATGGTTTACGCAGCTCTTGTGTGATGGACGTCTTCCAGGCCGTGGGGATACAAGGAACTCCCCCCCTCCCCCATGTCCAAGGCTGCCGGCAATCTCTTATCGTGTCGGTGCCGTCGCGTGCAGGAGGTCGTTTGCAGACCGGAAGTATATCGCTGTCTTCTTGGAGTTTACGACTTCCTCAGGGTTGAAACAGCTTGCGAATATTACCTGTGGCACTCGACAATCTCCAGCCAAACCTCTAAAATATTATCGGTTGAAGTGGTTAGTTTGCAATCTTCTAATGGCTGACCGTAGAAAATGTCTCTGCTCTTTTCTTTGTTTTTCTCAGATAACATGCAAAATTTTATTTATTACCATGTTGTAAAAAGTAGAAATTGGATAGTAGTTTTACACAGGTGGTTATAACGTTCTTTTGACTATTTGAATATTTATTTTCTTAGAGAATTGGTGAATTCCATTGATATATTTCATCTGTGATAATTTTTAGAACGAATCAAATTAAATAAATTTATTTATGGTCATTTAAAATATTTTTTGTAATATGTAGGGAAGATATTGCTTATTCGTATTTTCATGTTTGTCGTACTTCTTTGCATCTATTTATTTTATTTCTATAACGTACATTGAATTATATTTTATTTTCATTTTGTACATGTATAAAATGTTCACGTAGGCTTCGACGGTCGTCAGAAGTTTTCACCGTTTCTTCTTCCAGGTTGGACCGTTTCAAATTGGTGTTATTTGTCGAGCTTTCGCACATCATGTGATGGCTTCTTCAGGGCTGAAAAGAGAATGAGAGTTGAGAGTTTCCAACTCTCATCTCTTTTCAGCCCTGAAGAAGCCATCACATGATGTGCGAAAGCTCGGCAAATAACACCAATTTGAAAAGGTCCAACCCGGAAGAAGAAACGGTAAATACATGTATAAAATGTTTTACATGTATTGATATTATATTAATTTATATTCTTTTCTACAATTTATACTATAAGAATAATAGACTGGTAAACACTGAAGATACACTTAATTAATTTTAACATAATATTGCATATAAACTGAAGCAACATAACATATATTTTCTTATTGCCATATATTCTTTTGTTTTCCATACTATGTTCACAACCATATAATCCTATTAAAAATCGTGTATTTTTTATTCAGGGGGTGGGCTACAATCAGTTTACCTTAAAATCTTTTTACTGTTCTTTGTTTTCTTTTAAATCATGTTGATAATTGATGATCCCACATTTCATTATTAATTTGAATCGTGCAGAGAGCGAGGAAAAACAATCAAACTATCTCAGCCGGGGATCGAACCCGGGTCTCCCACTTTCTGGGTGGGTACTTTTTTTTTCTTTTCATTTTNTGTATACACATATATATGTATCAGCAAATTAGACGATTGTGTGATTTTGAATTAATCAGTGAAGGATTGATTTTAAATAAGTATTTTTTTTTTCCGATGACCTTTCTAATGGCGAATGGTATATCACAAATGGCGTGAAGGCATTATTTATGAATTATAAGCAATAAAAAATTATTATATGTCTTATTATTATAACAAAACAAGTCTAATGCGAAATCACTAACGGCTTAGAAGATTTGGTTAAGAAATTCTAATTAACTATTAACTACGATGTGTTAAGAATAACTTTTTGTTATTTGATTTTGTTGTAAGAAGAATAAAAAAAACTAAAACGAAATTACAAATGAAGAGAGAAGGTGACCAATGACACAACTCTGAAACTAAATATAAATTATGTTCCCAAGAGGTCATGGGGCCACCTTGTTTGAGCCGACAGGGAGGGTTATAGGGGTTGGAGTTGGAAGACAAGGTCTGGGCTAGTGGATTAGTATAGTATGACAGTTTACTGAAGAAAAGGCTGAAGCAGGGAGAAATAAGATCTTGAGAAAAAGGAATATTAAAATCGTGATGTAAGGACGAATTGGATACGTAATAGGGAGCATTTGCAATTATACTGAGGGTTTTGGATTGAAAGGACTGGATTCTTTGGATGTTGGAAGGCTTGGCGGCAACCCAGATTTCTACTCCGTAAATCCAGATTGGTCGTTGTAAAGTTGTTAAGAAATAAAACAAAAACTTTTGTGGCATTAATTTAAAAAAAAAAATTCAGAATGGAGGTTCATGCAATCTTAATAACGTAAGGGTAATTCAAAGATTAGTTAAGAACCTATCCCGGATTATTCAGCGAAAATATGTAGACACCTATTTATTATTATATTATACTCTTTGTATAGGTGTGTTAAGAATAACTTTTTGTTATTTGATTTTGTTGAAAATATGTAGACACCTATTTATCATTATATTATACCCTTTGTATATTAGATATTAAATTTTATTTAGAGTATACTCATGAATAACATTTGTTTTTTGTAATAACTAGGTTCGAATTGAAATATTGTTAAAAACTAATATGTTTTTATATCTGGTAAACTTATTTTATTAGGAGTTAACTTAGTTGAAGAGAGGATTGTCAGGAATTCGGTCTTGGTAGTTGAAGAATTAAAAACTAATTTGTTACCAAAAAAGTTTTGTTTTTTTTAAATTTAGATAAAAAACTTTGTTGGTTAAAAATTAGTTTTTAATTCATTAACTATCAATATCGAATTCCTGATAATCCTTCCCTCATTTTTTAATAGATTATAAATATTATCTTTTCATCAAAATTTTAAAACAAGTATTATGCATATCATTTGATTTCAAAAACTTAGGATAAACAAGATTAAGATGACTGTCAGATAAAATTGAAACGTCATAACTATATAGTAATTAATGACCGACTTATTTATTTTAAACTAAATCAATATAGACCAGTAAAGTATACTGTGATCAGTTTTTTCCTCGATAGCTTTATAAATTTCATGTTTTCACAAATATTACATCAATAGTTACTAATACACAACAATAGTTTTTTCTTGTCATTTTCGATGAAGGATATTCTTTAAAAAAATTAAAAGTGTCGACTAGTGGGGTTTTCCAAAGTGAGGGGGCTGAAGTGAAGTTCCCTATAGAGGTGAGATTATGTCAGCTGATATTGAGGGCGAATTTCACGAGGGCTTTACCCCTAGAGACTATTAATATTTAATTAGGGGAGGATGTGGAGCTAACATAGCCCCTGAGCTGGGCAAGGTATTAAGCAGGGGTAGTTAGGCTAACCCTATATAGGGGCTCTCACATCCCCCTTTGAATATGCCAGCTTTTCCCTCACCTCTACCCTTAGGTGTTGAATAAATAAATAAAAAATTAAACTCATTTAACTTCAACATATGCATTTGGATTGTTTTAAATTTGTTACTAAAAGATAGCAAAAAAATTAGGACAATTCAAAAGTTAATTTAAAGCTAAAAGAAACACACCATAAAGACTTTTACCCAATACTCAATGTTTTATTTTATTTAAATTTTTACTCAACAAGACACTGTAACTTATTTTTACAGAGGAATCATCCGTAGAAATTGATCTCATTATATTTTTATATTCCCCGCAATCCTACATACTAGACTCCAAAAGGACAGTCATTAAAAA
>KZ807083.1:514011-549783 GCA_000696205.2 Oncopeltus fasciatus
TATTTAGTGTTTTTTAAAATTTAAAATATACTTTCTACGTCACTCATTTATATATTATCCCGACACTTTTTATTTTTTTAATTACTGACTACTCTATTTCTTATCTCTTCTTAAGAAATTTCAATTATTTTTACAGCTCTTTTTTTATTTTATTTAACTATTAATATCTTCGAACTTTTCATCTCCATATAACTATTGAGTTTATACTAGATGTAATGCCGGCAAATTTTACTTGAAAAATGCATATTTTTAAAATTGTAAGTCTTTATCAACATTTTTGGATCGCTCCCATATAAACACTTCAATCCCCTTTGGTCAACAACTTCTCCGTCTAATGTTATTAAAAGGATTTTTCCCTTTATATAAACTGACATCATCTGTATATAACGATTATGGCCTATTGGGGGTATGAATAAATAGAATACTGCTTAGCAAATAGGGAAAGATAAGTCCGTCAATATAATTATAAAATAACCTTGGGTTCAGGTCAACCTTATATGATGAGGAGGACATAATTAGGTCATGTGACAATCATTTCCCATTTCTTATTAGTGTTGTTATAAAATAAATAGAGAAAAAATTTACAAATAGGAGAATAGCAACATCAAACAAAAGTATTAATTTTTAAATTAATTATCATCCACTTTCAAGAATTTCAGTTCAATATATATANATTGTGTAACCAAGCTGAAATTATTTTTTCTATTATATGTTTTAATATTTGGTGATTTATAGAATGGCAGAAATTTACTTCTAAAGCTTCAGGCTTTTGCTGAAAAAGATAAAACTTGTTGATAAAAACACCCGTTTATTAAAATTAATGAAAAACACTAATTACTACAAACAATTATACATCAATATGGAGGTATATTTGTTGACCGTCAAGTCTTATGAGGAAATAATTATCAGGGGTTTGATCTTGTTAATTGTAGAATAAAAAACTAATTTGTAAAAATAATACAGAAACTATATGTCATATTCTAACAAAGATTATAAAATTCAGGTAGAAACGTTGGCCAAAATAAACACTTTTTTGGTTACAAATTAGTTTTTAATTCTTCACCTATCAATACCGAAATCCTGATAATCCTCTCCTCAAAAAATGATAATGATTTTATAAATTCACGATTTCGTGACATTTAATCGCGTTTTTTATTTAAACTCTAATGATTTACTTGTGTCGTTTTATAATTTGAAGGAATAAAAGGTGAAAGAGTTCAGCCATCCTAATTTTTTATTAAATTTTATCCTCATTTTGTCCTTTTGGGGAAATTTTGAAATTCATAAATGATTGAAAATTATATTTTGCATATATTTTTCTTTGTTTTTTTTTTATAACACTAATAATAACAATGATTTTGAATATCATCCAATATGATCTCCAGTAAACTTACCCTTCCCTTCACTTAAATTTTTACCAAAAGAATGACCAATTTGAATTTTTATTTTTATATGTCTTTAATCGTTTAAAATTAAAAATTAAATTAAATTTACGTCTATTATTATTGTTGACTATTATTTGAGTTGGTTCCTAAGCGCTAATTGTAACTGAGGTATTAAATTTTTAAAATTTATTCTTTTTCTGAGCCTCCCATCTTCAGTTTCTGATTTGAGTAAAAATTGTGTATGTGTGTGTGTGTGCTTGTGTGTGTGCGCGCGTGCGTGGTAAGAAGTGGAAAATCAGTTATGGAAACAACATTATAAGCTACATTTCTGTGGAATTCGATGAAATTGCTGTAATTTTAGATTATATTCTCCAGTTTTGTGGATTAAAGAGCCGTAAATTTCCATTTAATGCCTCAGAAGTCCAGATTCCATTGCAATTTTTAAAAAAATGTTAATAATGGACATTAACTGGCAGCCATAACTCAAGAACAATTATATTTTATGTTTATGCCTTCCATTAAAGTCCACTGTCTATCCCCCTAATATTTATGAAAATCTGGAATTACACCCTTTGGGGGTTAAAATCTTAGTATAACACTAACTCGGACACACTTCCACCAATCGCCCTGTCGAATTTTTACGCCTTTATGAAAGAGATCATTTTCAAATTTAATTTTTTACGGAATGATGTTTTGAAAATTGTATTTTTTAATATTTAAAAAATAGAAACTCTTATAAGATAATTAGTATTACTGAATAAACCTGTCAAACATTTTTCCCAGTCCCAAAGTTACTTATTCCCAATAATACCCTTCCTTTTTTCCATTGTTCTTTTATTGCCCCCTTTTGAAACAGGCCCTTTGTACCTTCTACATCTGACCTCCCCCCCATCCTTCCACCACCCACGGTGTCTGTGGGTAATTTTTGAAAAATCATATTTTCTTCTCAGCCATGGAAATGTGAACTTAGGGTCAGGACGTCCTCTCTCGTCTTCATGTTAGGCAGGTGTGGTCAATTACTGTTTTTAATTTATTTGATTATTTTTAAGAGGTTGTTGTCCGCTTGTGTTTAAATTCTCTTACATAGCTGAATGTAGAAACATTCATACTTTTGATATCACATTACATTATGGTAATTCTATATTTCAATATTGTCAAATATTATTGTATTCTCATGACATTGTATTTGTATAGCCCTGAAGATGACTTACAATGTAAGCCGAAACGTTGGCAGATAATATTTTTAAAAAATACACTTTTTTTAAAAACAATTAATGAGAGGGAATAGAATAAAAAAATCTATCTGTCCCAGCCATGTGACTGTATTGAGGTGGGAATTTAATAAGTTATCTAGCTCGTCCTGGTGGTGTAATGGTTTAGCATACCGGCCCGGATAGCAGGAGGTCCACGTTCGAATCCTGGCTGGGACAGATATATTTTTTTATTCTATTCTCTCTCATTAATTATTTAAAATTTACGTGGGATAATAAACCACAACCAAATAAATATTTATAAAGAAAAACACTTTTTTTAAATTTGTATTTTTTTGGATTAACCTTGACCGAACCCCAACTAAAATTCATCTAAGAATGTTTATTACTTTATATTAATTTTTTAAAGCGTTTTTATTCGTCGTTATAATATTAAAAGACTAGAAGAAAGAAGGAATAATGAAAAATTAATATGAAAATATATGAGTTTTGTAGTAATGATGGGTATTACTAATTCTGATGGCAATTTGTAAATCAGATAGCACAGTTTATTAAATTTGAATATTGCACTATTTTTCTTTAAGGGTAATTTACAATGAGGTTATTGTACTGACAAGTCGGATTAAGACTGTTCATGCTTCATAGTAAATAGCACAGTGGCACAAATGCCGCCTTATAAGACACTCGCGGCGAGCGTGTGTTCTACCGTTCGCAGCACTAGTCCTAGGAGAGCCTCTTGATCGGCCCCGCCTGTCGACATGTCAAGGGTGTTAGCACCCGCTGGGGACCAGTCGTTAGCCGGCCGCGAACTGGGTCAGCGCGACCACTACTGCTCTCCGTCACCAGGAATATCCCACACAATAAACATTTCTTCTGCCAAATAAACTGTAAACTACTAACTAACAATATAATAAACAGTACAATAAAGTAATAAGATATTAGGTCAGTGAATTATTAAACAAAAATAAATTTGTGAACCACATGTTTTTTTAATTTCTCTTCTAACCAGAATTTCAGACATTCTTTAGGGTTTTGACAATGAAAAAATAAATAAAATAACATAAAATTACTAGATAAAATGGCATAAAAATTACTAATGTTATTAAACAGGAGATATTAAAAATTGAATATTTTAAATTATAAATTTTAATTTATACTTACCATAGGCATAATTTTGATGGAAGAGCTACATACACTTTGTGCTTTGTGATATAAGACAGAAATATTGTTAATAAGAGGTGCTTGACTAGGAAAATACAAAAGATAAATGGGGAGTGTGGTACAGTGAGATTAGCATCAGGAATTTAAATTTTTAAATATTTTAGAATATGTCAAAATAATTTATAAATAATTTTTCTATCCAATGTTTTCCAGTATATATATTTAAGTTTATCAATAAAATATGTATAAATATACTTTACATAATTTTTGGGGGTATGAATAAATAGAATACTGCTTAGCAAATAGGGAAAGATAAGTCCGTCAATATAATTATAAAATAACCTTGGGTTCAGGTCAACCTTATATGATGAGGAGGACATAATTAGGTCATGTGACAATCATTTCCCATTTCTTATTAGTGTTGTTATAAAATAAATAGAGAAAAAATTTACAAATAGGAGAATAGCNACTATATTAGGATATATATATATATAAGAAAATGATCTCATGACCTCTTTAATGCATAAATCAATTCACTTCAAGTGATGTGATTTTTATTTATTATAATCTATTAATTTTTTTTTTCCTTTGAGTTGCGCCCATGGTCGTTTTATCCCCCGTGCAATTGTAATAGAAGAATATAGTTATCAAAGAATAAAATGTAGCTAATTTTAGATTGTTTAATTAATAAATAAATATTAGAGAAAAAAAAAGAATATGTGCAATTTAAGACATTTAATAAAGCAGAATGGGGCACCAGAGTAGCTTGCAATCCTGGCACTGCAATTTCAAATCCTACCCTGGGGCAGCTTTTACCATAAAAGTTAAATAAAAGCTTGTTTTGAGCCATGGATGTTTAGAATGGGGTGGTAACCTGTAGATAGCTCCTCACTCCGTTAATGTTGTTTGAAGCTAATACTTGAAAAAAAAAAAAAGTAGATCTTAAACGCGGCTTTTTGATCGATTTGTTTCAGGAAGATATTGAACAATAAATGTGATCACACCAAAGGTTCCTCTTATTATACCCCCTACAGCAATTAAATTATTGAATTCCCAATTAGTCACCCCTTCATAAAGGGGTTGAAGCCAGCTTTGTAGGAAGGGGATTTCGGAGGGAGAATGTGGGCCTCTGTTTCTGGAGTTTCCCCCAACAAGGGACCATTCCCCAGATCCAGATGAGACTTATTAGAAGGGGATGTTGTACGCCAATCAGCGAGTACCTGGAATCCTCCCCAATTTCAGAGAGGCCTCCGTTTCTAGGGAAACGCTTCACACCAATCACACCCGTTCACACTTCGCCTGAACCTCTGTTAAATCGCACATGATGAATGCCCTCGGAGGCGCACAAAAAAAAAAAAAAAAAGTTTCTTAACACAGGAGTTGCGTAAATCGATCGAATTGCTTAGCTTCCTAGTTGTTGAATATTAATAATTGAACTTGCAATGTCTGTTATTTCCCGGCACTTGTAGGGCATATCGTTATCAATAAGCGAATCTAGATTCATTTCAAACAATTAATGTGAGGGAATGAAATGAAGAATCCACCTGTCCCAGCCAGGACTCGAACCTGGATCTTCTGCTTTCCGGGCCGGTATGCTATCCATTGCACCACCGGGACGAGCCAGGTAACTTATTAAACTCATTTCACACCAGATATTTTGTGAAGGAAGGTCAGAAGCGCTTTATGTCCTTGGTATCTGTTAGTTGGTTCAGGTTATGACGTAAGAGGCTGGAATTTGTCACAGAAACTCATGCGGCACCCTTGAGTGAAGGGTTGTTAAGGGTGGCCAAATAAAAAGAATTTGAGTTTGGCCTAGGAGTCGTTGATGCAATTTATTTGTGTTAAACCATAAAATGATTGTATTTTAACATTCTAGAATTTTATCAATAGGGCTGTTAAATCAGAAGAATTTAGTAAAGGAGGAACTTGAGAGTCTTTGGCATAAATATGATATAACAATATTCTATTATGGCAATCATGTATGTGTATAGCTAGAAAAGTGATCGTGGGATGGCTGGTAACTTTAAGAATGTGAGAATGGATCGACAAATCAGTAGAAGAGTAATTATAAGACATAGAGAGGATCTGAGGACAGATAGACAAGGAAGAATAGAACCAAGTTGAAATGATTCTATAAAAGTTTTGCACGGAGACAGAAACGATCAATAGGCTTTTGATGAGAAGAAGAAAATGGCCGTAATTTGTTGCAGGTTGGATGTCTCAAGTAATTTTCAAAAGAACGGAATTAGCGAGAAAGTCAAGATGGAAACATGATTATAGGGGATTTAAGAGATTTGATTCTTCAAGATAAGGGTTTAACGAAGTCGGCTGAAATTGGAATAGGGATGAATGCCCCCCTGGTGAAGAAAGGTTTGAAATTTTATTCAAGAGCTTAACGATCGACTATTTTTAGGCTGAGGAAAAGAAGATTTTTAGGGGAAAATTGTGAATGCTGCTAATAATGGGGAAAAAATTTAGAATACTGGCTGGTAGAAATACCTTAATTCCATCAAAATCCACCGCATTAATGGTATTTTTTAACAAGCAGTCGGATACAAAAAAAAAAATAAAAAAATAAATAAAAACAAGGTATTTATAGAGTTTGAAAGAGATGGTTTATGAAGAAGATTAGTATGGTAGAAAAATGTATCCTAAACTTATCAGGGCAGATTATAATTTATTTTGAATTTATTTTGGTTTTAATTCAGAAATAAGAAGAAATGTTAAATTTACAGTAGCATTTATTTGGAAATTTATTGTAAGTTGCACCTCAGTTTCCCCTTTCAGTCTTCCAACAGACTCATTCCTTCTTCACAGATCCATAATCAAGTCATAGTTTTAAAACGATAAAATGGTGATAGCTTATCGTTTCTTTATTAGTATTAGTAAGAAGAACTATAGGTTCTTACACCTATAGAATAGAAGGTATGATAGTTCTATATTCATTGGTAGTGAAAATAACCTTTTAGATTATTTACTTCTTAACCCTGTCAGGATAAGTCTGAAATTCTTGTTAAACCGACTCCACAGAAGTTTCAAAAAATATTTGTTTGAAAAAATTTTTTTTAGATAATTCAATTTTTTTTTTTTTTTACATTCAATATATGGTGATGTCAAAATTAATAGCTTAAATAAGTTTTTTCGGTATGATAATTCTACATAGTTGTGAAATTCTGTGTCACAGTGAAATAATAAAAGTTATTCACCGTGATACTTGTGCATCACAGCGACATCCAGTAACCGAGAGCGAGTGAAGTGAGAGCTGATCGGCTATTCCCGGTAGATTTACCCCGCCTGGAAAGCAGATAGGTGTGAAGTTCCAGCAGATACATTAGCATGTATTAATTATCTATCCATCCTCTCATAGAACAAAATATATTTCATATGAAAGCTGCGCAAAATGAACGAATTTCCTCAATTAATTTAGCAACAGAATAAATTTCGCATTTCATTTGAATTGTGGTAAGTTTTAATGAGTTACTCTGAAAAAAAAAAAAAAACCGTAAATCAATCTCATCTCATTATTGATGAAAAATATTACCCACTGAGTAAAATTGTTGAAAACTAAGAATAATAAACCATTTTTGGATATACATGGGCAAAAGTAGAAAAAATTAAGTATAAAAATAAATTTATATCACGCAATGCTATTCACAGAGAAGAATCTATATATAATTTCTATTTTAGAGCTTGGCTAAATTAGGAATCTTTTATTTTGTAACATATATTGTACTAAAACAGAAACTTATGTATTATTTATTTTTTATGATGATAGAACCCACCTTTATCCATGGCCTGATTTAAATTTATAACGAATGCAGCATCAATATTGGTCCCTTAAAATTTTTATAAAATTTGTAATTCTCCATAAATATTAACATTTAAATTAATTTTTTTTTCCTTTGGGGCAAGAAGTTATTATTTTGATATTTGGGAGAGAACGGGAATTAGAAGGAAATTTAGGGGGTTCGACAGACTGTACGTACAAGAAGAAAAATACAGGACATCAAGACAGAGAAGTGTATAAGGGATAATACAAAAGCGAACTGAATAAAAGAACAATAACAAAGAAAATAGAAGAAGTGGATGATGACTGAACCTGATATATTAGAAACTGTATTTTCCTGTATTTTATTAAATTGATTGTATCAATTGCTTACTGGAAGGAGACTGTGTAAAACATAATGTAAGAGAAACTGTTTAATACGATAGGTGATGTCATAAGGGTAAATTACTGAAGGAAATATTAATAGGAAGAAACGGAATTATAAAAAATACAAAAGAGAATCATACTCTTTTATAGGATGATAGTTGTCCGTTGCATTAGATAAAGTGGTAAGGATTCGGTCAGAAAGTTTACATAAGATATTATTTTTAACTCATTCATAAAATACCACCATTTTCCCTACTACAATTTCTAGAAAAGAAATATTTCTCATGTGAAATTTTACAGTGTCGTACATTCTATTGTGTGTATATATATTTTTTTTTTCCATATATCTGTATGGAACTGTATTCTATTTTATGAAAAACAATCTACTATAGAAGATAGTGATGTGTTGAAGACGGAAGTGAGTTTGAGGAAGAGAAATAAATAAAAAGTGTAGCTTGAGGCTGCTAAGGAGTGAATTATGTGAAATAGAGAGAGGGGGACTGAATAAAAGGTGGGGCGGGTCGCTGGAAAAGTGTGAACTGTATAAAAAGGGAGAGAACCGTGTATAGTGAATATAAATGAGGANAGATGAGAAATTCGATAGACGCGAGTATCTGTAAGGCAGTGAATCTCTCTCTCTCTCTCTGTGGTAATGGGCAGATGGTCTTGCTATCTTGAGGAGTTGTCGGGAAATGGTATAATGACCGAAGCTGGCGTAGAGATGCCGCCAGAAGAGATTACACGACTTTCGCCACAGGAACAAGTTGTCTCGGACGTAAGACGTGGACGCGAAGAGCTCCCCTCTCTGTCCCGACGACGAGAGCTTACCGATATGGGAGGTTGTAACGACCAGTATCCCTGCAGACTCCTAACACATCAAGACTTTCAGATCCTATCTTGAAATATTTCTTTTAAATAAGTACTAAAACATTATTTATTAAAACGTGTGCTTTAAGCAGATTTCCCTTATGGAAATCAAGCCAAATGGATATTTAACAACTTTGGAAAATGTTCATTATACTGATCTTACTTAGAAAAATATAAGTTTAAAATGAAGTATGAATATTGTTAGAAAATGAGAAAGCAGGTAATGAGAGAACCATACTCTGAGGGGAAGAGTCCAATTGAAGGTGGCCATCTGCTTCCTTATGACACCACTCCACTTAAAAGAGGAAAATACTTTTATCCAGAAACCAATAAAACCCTCTTGGATTCAGGTAAATAACCTAAAAGGTTATTGTCACTACCAATGAATATAGCCATCATTAGGATAGGTAAAAACATGGTTTGAGATATATATATATATATTTGTGTGTGTGTGTATTAGAACTGTATCAGAGAACAAATGTATAATTTTCTGTTATGCTTGAGGGAAGTGTGTCATTTGAGGGAACTGTTAAGAGTATTCTGAATTAAAGTGAAGTGTTTATACAGAGGAAATATAGCAGAAAGAAGAAATTGAGAGAAGGGGGCGGGGTATTATTGGAGGGAACTATAAAAGAGTGATCTGAATTAAATGAAGATAACAGTATATACCAATAACCTATAGCAGAGATAAAGAACTATATCAGTAGGTGGGAACTGATTCAGAATTTTCTGGATTAAAGGGAACTTGTATACAATGTAACTATAGCTAAGAGAAGGAATTACATTAGAAAGTGGGAACTGTTTCAGAATGATTTTAGTTAGTAAGGGGAACTTATATACAATGAACTATAAAAGAGAGAAGGAGCGATATCAGTAGGTGGAAACTGTTTCTGAGTTAAAGGGAACTAATATACTATGAAACTATTGCAGACATAGCAGTCTGAAAGAACCATATAGAAGAATGGAACTGATTCAGAATTTGCTGGATTAAAGGGAACTTGTATACAACAATGTAACTATTGCTAAGAGAAGGAACTGCGCCAGAAAGAGGGAACTGTTTCAGAATGATTTTAGTTAGTAAGGGGAACTTATATACAATGAAATATAAAAGAGAGAAGGAACGATATCAGTAGGTGGGAACTGTTTCTGAATTAAAGGGAACTAATATACTATGGAACTATTACAGACAAAGCAGTCAAAAGGAACTATATCAGTAGGTGGGAACTGTTTCAAAGTGATCTGAGTTAAAGGAACTAATATACTAATATATATAGCAGAGAGAAGGAACTATATCTAAACATGGGAATTGTTAAAGGGTGATCGAGTTAAAGGGAACTTAAATACAATGGATGTATTTAAGATATATAGTTATATGTATATAATAATAATAATCATATGTAATATGTATATGGTAAATAAAGCAGAGAGAAGTTTAAAAGGAATGAAACTGTATTAATAAAGAACTTATTCCTCCTGAAGTTTCAACTAATATAATATTGGAACGTTTTGTCTTTCTGCAGAAATTGAGAGCTGTTTATACATTTATAAGGAAAATTTATTCTTTATTACATTCTCTCTTTTTTCTAAATTATAGAATTCAATTTTAACTATTTGGATTGTTATATAATTCAGTCATTACTCAATAACGTTCCAAATCTCTCTTTCATGCTTGAATCCAAACAATTAGTGACACTTAGCCAATAGTGTTTGAGGCGGTTCCAAAATCCCAACTCTCACTCTTTGAATGAGCCACACATCGTTAAAGGTGCTACAAAGAAGAAAGTTCTTTTTCATTTCTGGAAATACTGGAAATGTCAAGGACGCCATTTGAGGAAGAATGTGCAATACAGGTTGCTCAAGTTACAAGTACTTGTGTTACATAAAAGTTTTCCAAGGAAAGAGCCAGTAAACAAGCCAAGTATCATAATTATGGTACAATTATTTTATTCCGACTTAAGTAACTGAGTAAAAGGGTATATAATTACATGACTTTATAATTATCTATTTTAATTTAATTTTAGTTATGAGTGCTATTGCAATTCAAGTCCGGCATGCACGAGTTTTAAAATTTATTTCTAATGGTTCATTAAAGGCCGATATAAAGAAGAGTAAATGTTAAAAATTTATGTTAATATAAAAAGCAGAAGAGAAAAATGAGTGTAAAAGATGTAATCACGAAATCTCTGGCTAGAAACAAAGAGTGGGGTAAGCGCTCATTCGTCGTAATTACATTCATAAATGTCTGTCTCAATAAGCTTTTTTGTGAAAATGTTGTGTACTATAAACATAAAAAATTATATTTTACCCCTATTATCCTCTGTAATTTTTTTTTAACTCGAATAACAAGGAAGATATAACGATTATAAATTTTGGTCTCACTCAAAACCTCCCCTACCCCTATCCGGCTTCAATCAATAATGTATTCTTTCAAGGGCTTGCAACAAAATACAGAATTAGGCCATTTAAAAAAAAAAATTTGATGGCTCGACTAACATCGGAAGTTACTTTGTTAAATTTATTGTATGTATTTATCTTAATAATGTTCTCATTTTTTTTTCAAAATTTCATTAAAATAATTTTTTATAAAATTATATTTAACACAAATTGTCTATACATTTTTATTATCTGTAAAACAATTAGTTTTATCCGACCACCTTTATACACTTTCATATCTCAGCCATTTATTTCATATTGAAAAGTTGTTTAAAAAAAAACAAAAAAACTTATTTATCGAATTTGATTTCTTTATTTTAAATCCAGCAAAGGGAGGGTTTTAAGGAAGATGATTGGAAGGAAAATCATAAATATATCTTTATTTTTATTAGATGATTTTAGTTGGGGTTCGGTCAAGGCAGATCCAAAAAACACAAATTTAAAAAATGCATTTTTTAATAAAGGATTATCTGACGACGTTTCGGCATACATTGTAAGCCATCTTCAGGGCTATCATGAAGACGAGTGAGGACGTCCTGTCCTTACGTTCACATTTCCATGACTGATTTCGATCTACCTTGACCGAACCCCAACTAAAATCATCTAATAATAATATCTACGGTCAAAACAAAATATCTCCTTTTATCTTTATTTGTTTTGTTGTTTTTGTCGACTACTGAGGTCATTGGCGCATATATCTTTATTGTTGGTATTATGAAGAAAATATGATAATTAATAAATGTTTATTTTTTGACCAAAAGCATACTTTATATTGAATTAAGAAGTAGGATATCTTTAATGATTTTAATAAATTTCATACTGTATGGAACAACTGCATGCTGTCATTTTACATTATTACAATTTAGCTTCAAAGGATTAACTTATAAATAATGTGATGAAATAGCTTATTATAACGTGGAGCGTAAGTCGTTTTGAGAATGGTAAAGAGAGGATTTCTGTTGAAGGTTTTAGCTTCAACCGGAACGGTTTAAAGTTGAGACATTTATTCTTGAGTTCAACAGGTGTCGCTTTTATTTTCGTATCACATACTAACTTGGAGATTCCTTTATGAGGTGCCCTCATTCATCACCGGTCCCCCGCTAGTGCAGCCGTTGGCCGCTAGAGCGAGACACAATATCCCCTTTCAACAACCCCTTCAAACTTAGGTGAATAATGACATTCCGGGATCTGAGGCCAAACATAACCTTAACAAATGGCCATTAGTCTCTTCCTTTAATATTTTTCTTATTGCTGCTAACAACCACTCAATCAATCATCTCATTAGTGAGGTAGTTTTAACAAAAGCATTTTAAACTTACTTTTGTAGTTTAATTAAAAAATTTATGGGTATTTGTGTAGTTAGTCATTGTCAAATCTTTTTTAAAAAAAATAATTGAAGCCTCCCTGTAGCAACAGTAAAAGCTAAAAAGTTTACAAAGTTGTAATGAGATGAACTCGGTTATTTTTCCTTTTTTTTATTTATTTTTTATTTTTATTACATTTCATCCAAATAATAAGGATTATTTAAAAAGTAGATAGTTTTACTATCTACAGATAGTCAAACTACTCTAAACATCCATGGTACTGGGTACGCTTTTATTTCATGGGAATAGTTTATTGCAACTCAATCATGGGGATATCAAAATTCTCATCCAAAATTGTCGGCAAGAAATCCTTAATGTAATAAATGTAAAATAAAAGTCCCCCCCCCCCTTAGATTTCAATATAAAATANTAATTATATAAACAAATATGTTTATAGTGTATATTTCACACACATATGTGTTTGTTTGTGTGTGTCAAATATAATGTTTTTATTAAATTATTCATTGAGTTACATCTATTATTCTCACTAAAAATTCTAAACATTCTCAATATTACGAAATAATTATAGATTATTTCCTAATTAAGTTTTTTTTTAGTTTAATGAGCACTAAATTCACAAATGAAACATTTATTGGATTCAAAGAACACTATTTGTTTTGTTTCATTTTAAAAACATCACTTATTTGTATATTACCATCTCTCCTCATGCAATTGACAGAGAATGTTTAATTAGATAAATATTGTTCTTTATTTTAATAAAATTACAAAAATGTTTTTATACTAACAGACATGTAATAAATAAATAAAAGCAGTAAGTGTAGAAGTAGGGTAAAAGGGTAGAGAAGTAAGTTGATAGTAGATAGAAGAGAGATAGTGTGATAACAGTGAGTGGAGAAGTAGGGTCAGAGCAGTGGGTAGAGAAATAAGTTAATAGCAGTGAGTAGAGAATTAGGGTGATAGCTGTGAGAATAGAGGTGGTGAGATAGCAGTATGTGGAGAAGTAGGATAAAAAGCAGTGGGTAGAGAAATAAGGTAATAGCAGTAAGTAGAGAATTAGGGTGACAGTAGTGAGATAGAGGTGGTGTGATAGCAGTAAAGGAGAAGTAGGGTAAAAGCAGTGGGTGGAGAAATAAGGTAATAACAGTTAGTAGTTTAGTAGTAAAAAATTTAAATAAAGTACAAAGTTTAATAAACCAAAATTAACAATATATATTTCCTTGACAAATTTTAAAAATCTATCGTGGATTATGATAAGCTAAACAATACACTTCTTTCGATGCTAAGAAAATGAAAAGAAAACAAATTATTCAAAGGGCACTGTAAAAACTGTAGATGCTTTATGATATTCCTTGTTTATTTCAATGACGCTTTCCAGAAAAAAATACGACGGTATATGACGTACGTAGGAGTTTATGACACATTTATGCGAGGATAAAAAGATTTGAGGAAGGTGAAGAGGTAACGAGCATGTTATAGGATGCTTGAGGTTTTACAGCTCACACATGAGAACATGTGGGAAGACCATTTCGAGCTGTCTCCAAGCTCTCAGGGCTTTCTTCAAATGAAAATTTCAGAACATATTGTCTGCAGAGATAATTCGCTATCTTGCCAAGAAAACATCTATTCCATTTTTTTTTTATTTTTTTTTTTAATTTGAATTTTTAACTGATTTCTTCTTCCAGGACTGGATAATCTATCTACAATCTTACTAATTCTGGTACGTTATTGTTATCTGTTTAGATATAGAGTGTTGCATGCGCACCCCACCACTTATGAATGTGTGTTTAGCAAACAAAAATAATTTCTAGACTTTATAATAATTACAAAATTATGNATATAGTCTCGCAATGCTGGCGCTGCTGGTTCTAATCTCGCCCAGGACAAGCTTTGATTTATGAAGCTTGTCCTGAGACATGGATGTTTAGAATGGGGTGGAAACCTGTAGATAGCCTCTCCCTTAATGACATAATCCTGTGCGGTTAAAAGGAAGGCAAACACTCACAAGAAAATGTGTTTGTATGTTTATTATGTACACTGAGCCTTGCAACAAGTATATCTAGCTAACGCATAGCTGAGGTGGGTTCATTCACCCCGCTAAAACACCCCGAGTATCGAGGTAAGCCCCCATCACCCAGGATGGCCGGTAGATGTCACTCTCGCACAGAATAATAATGACATCTCTGAAGTTAAGGGCCTCCCCTGTAAGCCTCACTCCCACGCTTGTCCTTCTGGCTGTACATTGCCTCGAGACCTCGCTGGCATCTGACCTCTTCTTAGTGTAAGGATGTCCCACCAGGAGGAGCTAGCTACTTACTAAGACACTGCTAGGCAATAATCTATGCAGAAACTGCTTGTGACCAGCAGATTTTCCATGTTTTAGAAAATGCTAAGAGCGCTCAGACCTAATTGATTTCAATTTAAGATTCAAAGTTTAATATACAAATATCTCTTTTCGATATTTGCTTATTCATTAAATTCTATATGCTATAAAAGTTTTGTTTATAGTCTATTTTGTTATAAAATATGAATGGTGTTAATATCCGAACAGTAACAAATATTAATTTAGGCTCTTATGGAAATCCTAATTCACTTGTCTGATTTTAGACATTAAACTAACTAAACTGGTATTCATCCAAGGGTGTGTGGAACGTGACTAAATCCCGAATTAATTGCACTGTTTTTGGGGTGCCAGAATAATTCCGGATAATAACAGTCCGGGTCTTGCAATCCTGGAGCAACGGATTAAAATCCCAAAATGGGCAAGCTTTTACTAATTCTAAAATAAAAGCTTGCCCTGAGCCATGGATGTTTAAAATGGTGTGGTAACTTGTAAACAACCCCTCCCGCCATGACACTGAAAGGTGTTTGCTCTGTCTTGAAAAGAGAGAGTAAAGCTAGTTGATGTTTTTGTAATGATTATTTATTATGTCATTAACTCAATATCCTGAGATCTTCAAACAGGTTTCAAACTAGTTTCTGGCTAGTTGGGACGGCCCTGGTTTAATCAAAATTTCTGCTCATTTTATTCTGAATTCTGTGACGGACAACAATGATTTTATTCAGCTTTTTCATAAGGCAGTTGGAAATGTACACTACTTTGGCTGAGAGAATAATTTCAAAACATTAATCCCTTGAGGGCTGTAGTTGCACGGTCAAGTGGAATAAACACATTTCCCAAAACAGACAGCACCAAAATTCCAAAATTTTCCAAATTCGGTTTAGCCCTTTCTCAGTCTTTAACTCCCCTCCATTCCACTACACAACTCATCTACAGATTTTATCCATCCAACTGTTTCTTGAAACTAAACTTTGTTTGAAATTAAATACCGCATTTATTTTAAATATTCGAATAGCTCTCTCACACACACACACACACGCGCGCGCGCGCGCGTGTGTGTGTGTGTGTGTGTGTAAATAACTTTTAAAACCATGTGTATACTATTTGGATTTGTTAAAAAATTCAATAAATTTCTCAAATAAATTGGTTTTATTTGTTTATTGTCTCACAGCAAAGTGAAGTTGAAAATTCTCGAGAGCTTAGATATTTTTTTTAACTGGTCTCCACTAGCATAGGGGGAGTATTCAGGTTTCGTGTGATGTCATTTCGAGGCAGGCCAAAGAGGTACCTATTTCCAGAGGTGGAGAATTAGGTAGGCCCAGGGAAATAACCTGGCCCCCACCCCCTTCCACTAAGCCTCCACCTCAAATCTCTCTCACAAACTTCATTCCGGACTTCATTTTCTATTCCTCCATCATTCTTCCTCACCTGAGAGGTTATCTCACCCCTCTCAGCTCATGTATTCCTGGCTTAGTATTCTCTGACTTCTCAGAAATCTCTTCTTACATTCAATAATAAACTCTCTAGTTATATAATTAACATAAGAATTATATTTATTTTATCTTCATCTTTTATTATTGTTCTTTTTTCTTTTAATATAGACAAAAATGTTAGGATAAAGTATAAATTAAAGTAAGGGACTACAGTGGTTCCTAGAGTAAGAGGCTATCTACATACAGCATTCTGGTTATAAGCATCCTTGTTATACCACAATGAAGAAGATCTTAAATATTTATTGATGTTTTAACATATTTCCTATAGAAAAGTCATGGTTATTCATGTTTACATCATGACTATTCACTTTATAAAAATAAAAAGTTTCACTGATCCTACATTAGAGATGCTGAAAAAATGTTCCCTTAAGAAGCTAAAGTCTGTATTTAAGGTTATTATTGTAAGCCATTGAATAATTTTGTTTTTGCTTGAAATCGAAAGACCAATAGAATAGTGGAACCAACAATAATAAAAATAAAAAGCACCAAAATAAAATGTAAAAAACATAAGCAAAATATCAGTATGTAATTAAAACTTTATACCTATTTTTTTTTGTATAATTTTTTAAAACAGTGATAATAAGAAGAGGTTGACGTCTTTTAAATTTAAGTGTTCTCTAAACATCCTCTTCCATTTTAAAGATACTGCATCTTCAAGGGATCTCTATACCAAATTAACTATTACATCTTAAAGAGAAAAGCAACCCATCTTACTTTATTATTTGATTTTCTCTTTATGATGTAATATTTAATTTGTTTATTCCATAAATGTTGGAAAATGACATATCTCACCATACATACTCTAAACATTAATTTTTCACCATTTCTTACTCATTATTCGTATCCGTTATGAATTCAATCCCTCTTCAAACCTCCACTTCCACAAGAACGATTTTAAATTTTCCTTTAACGAACTATCAGAAACGTTTACCAAAATAAGAGTTAATACTTGATTTCTTTTCTTTATTTTATTAATTGCACACACACATATATGTATGTGTGTGTGTGTGTATATATATATATACACATTTGGTCAAAAGATCTTNACATAATTAGTGTAAAAATAACATTTATAATCAATTATATTTTTCATAAAAAGCATATTATGTAATTTTAAATTAAATGTGGAACATTTTTTTTTTTTAAATCCAAATTTGGTATTTAGACTTTAAATTTTAACAATTTAGATGAATTAGTTTTTAGTCGAGAACGGGGGAAGTTTAAAGGAAATCCAAAATTGTCAATCCTAATATCTTCGTTATTATTTGAGTTAGGAAAATAATTATGGAAATTAAAATGCTTTAATTTAAATTAATTTAATTTAAATAATTTTCTGACGTTAAAATTTAAAACATTTTTACAAGGAACGTAATATTTAGAAAGAAAAACTCGAATGAGCTCTTCCCCCACTTCTTCCCGGTCAGTCTAGAGCTAACTTCATTGTGCATATCATTATGCTCTACGGTACTTAATTAGCATTTCTGTCATCTACTCTAATTAATATCCATCTCCAATGAAACACTGGAAATCTGCTTGGATATCGCAGCTCCTACGTGACTGGCTGTTTGAATCCCTCCTATTCGTATTTTCTCGGGTGTTTTCGGCCAACTCCGCGCCAAGACAATCATTAATACTTAAGGTGTATTTGATAATGCATTTGTGGGATCTCTTGAGGTTTATCTCAGAAATACATTATCAAATACACTTTTCATACACTATGTCAAATCGTACTTGTCATTTTCCTCTTTTTACTGTCTTATTCGATTAAGCAAGGAATTCCACTTCCCACGTTGTAGACATTAATTACTATTAAATGACCATGGACTCTCTCTGTTGACTTGTATGTCCCGTTTCAAGTATTTCAGTCTGTGAAAAAATGTATTTCTTCTTTGTTATTCACCTTTATGTAAGCGCATGAATGACTAAGTGTTGTAAAGATGTATTGGAAGTACCCCCTTAGGGAATACTCTTTAGAAATACATTTTCCAGACAGAAAGTCTGAAGCGAGAGAAAGAAAATAAATTCTGTTAGTGAGAGATGTCGTGTTTGGGGGTGGAAGGGGGGTATCGACAGCGCACTTACCCCTGACGCGGCTTTTTTTTTCCCTCACCCTCTTCAGAGCTCCACTTTTCTTGTGTACTGACATAGCCCCTTCCCCTCCCTTCAACATTCTGACTTATTTTAACTTTTCCCCTGAACCAGATTTTTCCTATTTACCTCTTTTCTTTTAGCGAAAAATGAATGTTACTCTTAGGGACGTTTAGGATCAAATCTTTTTTTGATAATTTTATGCGGATATTTTGGTCAAGTCTCTTCAAATTCTACGCTGTAATTTGTATAATTTAAAACTAACATATTAATTAGTTGATGTTTGTTTTAGTTAGGGTTCGGTCAAGGTAGATCCAAAAATACATGTTTAAAAAAAATGTGTATTTTTTAATCTTCCAACGTTTTGGATTACATTTTAAGCGCTATCATGAGGGCGTGAGGGGACGTCGTGTCACCAGGATCCTATATTCATGACTGACTAACAACCCCAACAAAAAAAAAAAACATCTACTTATACTCTCTACGGTCAAAAAACTGCATTTGAGCTAATATATTTATATTTTTAAGGTAACTTGTTGACCGTCGAGCTTTGTCAGTAGAGGTTAGCCAGGGATTCTGTCTTGAGAGCAGAAGAATCAATAACTGATTTTTATACAAAAAAAAAGGTCTTTATTATCTTCGTTCGACCTAAATTTTAGGACTTCATCAGGGAAAAAGGGGAGATAGGGAGAAAGAAATGTCTGAACTACGGTAACTAAATCAAGACTGATGATGCTCAACCAGTACTGTTAAATTTTTGAAACCAACGCATCTTAGTGCGCAGGTCAAGGACACCTCCTAGTTTACATTTAAAAATTTCACGAATTAAGAGAATGTCTTAGGACACTGCCATATTTCTTTTTTGAAACAAATAACTAAAAGAAATGTGTCAGTGTCTTTTTAAATCCCATTCGGCCTCTTTTCTGAAGCTTAGAGAGAATGTTCTGAAGGCTTTATTAAGTAATAAATGTTTACTGTTCATTGAAATCTTCAATTTGATAAAATGGTAATTTTTTTATATAATCCTATACTTATGCTCTTTTCTATATCTACTAAAATGATTATTTACAAAAATACTTAAGAATTTAACGGTTGTACAAGTCAGCCTTAGCCCTTATCTTTTTTTCCCATATTTTTTCTGATAAATTTAATATTGTATTTTTTTTATTTTTCGTCTTTATATGAATTTCAGTTTAAAAACAAGCAATAAAGGCCCAGGGATATAACACTTGATAAAAATATGTTTTTCCTTACCCACTGGAGAAGGTATGTGGACAGTTATCGTCAATAGAAAATTGTACCCACTAAAGGCTGTGTATTTCTAGGAGCACACTAGCCATCCTCTGGGTCATTACAAAACTGAAACTCAAAAATAAAATCTATCTGTGCACTGTAATTATTTAATATGGCAACTATCACCCAGAAGTCCAGTGTCATAATCTTATGGCCACCTTCATTTCAAACTTTAATATGGAAAATCTGTTTTAGTGTACAGTTTTAGGTGACTTCGACGCATTTTTTTTTTTTTTTTTCAAATGAACGCCTGAATGATTTTTTTTCTTTAATCCAAGATCATATTGGAAAATATCGATGAAGTGGGGAAGAAAAAAAAAATCTCAATTGAGGGGAGGAATTGCATGTCCTGGGCGTTAATAATTAATCCCGACGGGGGAGGTTGTCGGGAAATTGCTTATTAGTCAGTGGAAATTCTATTAAAATTCTGCTTTCCATCCCTCTGACGAGGGGAGACTTCATTGAAAACTCAACATTCTTTCCACGGGTCAGCTGCTGCGATTGACAGCTTTTCCGTCTAACTACAGACATCGTTTCTTCAAGGAGTCTAATGGAAAACGTCTACTAGACACTGAATCTTAGAAAAACAGCTCCCCCCCCCCCAGCCCCCCATCATTGCTATCTATTTTGCTTTGACGCCCCTATAATGGGGGTTATGGTAATACTAAAGCCGTCTTCTTAGTAGGAGTATTTATGGTCCATCGTCAGTTGTAAGACACCTGTAACATACTAAAATATGTCTCAAGGAGTAAATTACACTACTTTGTCTGAAAATTACAGTTGCAGACAGTTTTTACAATCTCTTGTGTGTAACTAGGGTCCGTCGTCAGTTGTAAGACACCTGTAACATCACTAATGCTCATTTTGTTTTACATTTTACGCCTCTATAATAGGAGTTATGGTAATACTAAAACATGTCTAAATGAGTAAAGTACACTATTTTGTCCGAAAATTACAGTTGCAGTCAGTTTATACCATCTCTTGTATGTAACTAGAGTCCGTCGTCAGTTGTAAGACACCTGTAATATTACTAATGCTCCTCTTGTTTTACTTTTTATGCCCCTACAATGGGGGTTGTGGTAATACTAAAACATGTCTAAATGAGTAAATTACACTATTTTGTCCGAAAATTACAGTTGCAGACAGTTTTACCATCCCTTGAGTGTAACTAGGGTCCGTCGTCAGTTGTAAAACACCTGTAACATCACTAATGCTCCTCTTGTTTTACATTTTCTAGTTTTGTTTTGAATTAACTTTTAAACATTTCAAGGTACTACCAAATCGCTAATTTTTTTGTTGAATTACGGCGCAATTTCTTGAGAGCTATTTTTCCCTTTTTAAAGGAAATGACCTCCCATAAATAATTCGTAAAATTCAGTGGAGCCTTTTTTTATTTAGTCAATTCGAACTAAAGTATGTCCTACCATATAGCTAGGAAGCTTAAAAGAGCAAGAATGGAATTTCCAAGATACTCTAAGGATTAAAAATCATTGTCTAAGACAAATTCATGGTAAAATAATACAATAAGTGTTGGTAGAACTCAAACAAGCATAAAACTTCACGTAAATAATCTAAAAGGTTATTTCCATTACCAATGAATATAGTTCTATCATATCTTCTATTATCCGGCGAAAATTCGCCCAGAAGATGGGCAACAGAAGATGGTTTGCAGAAACCAATGAAGACGGATAATAGAAGGTATGATAAAACTTCACTGTTACATTTGGGTATTGACTTTTAAATTAGACTTTGTTATTTTTACATTGTTTTTATATGGTTAAAAACATGAAGTTGCCTTTTTGGCAAATAAAATTAAAATAATCTAAAGGGTTATTATTATTTCTACCACCAATGAATATAGAACTCTCATACCTGATATTCTCCGTCTTCATTGGTTTCTGTACACCATCTCCCGTTGCCGAGCGTTTTCGGACATTGTCCATCTTCTGGCCGAATACATACGTTCACTGTCACGGACCGTGACAGTGAACGTATGTATTCGGCCAGAAGATGGACAATGTCCGAAAACGCTCGGCAACGGGAGATGGTGTACAGAAACCAATGAAGACGGAGAATATAAGGTATGAAAATTAAAATAATTGGTTCTTAAGTCCAGACAAATTATAATTTCTGATTTAGAACAAAAAAGGAAAAAAAACAACAACTCTGCATTATGGTTTTTGGGTAGAATATTTGTTTTAAAGAATATATAAGTTTTAATTTAACTTAAATTGGGATAACATATTCGTTGCGATTCAAACCAAAGTTTTCAGACATAAATTTGCCGTTAAGTTGAAACCATATAACGTCAATTTAATACATAACCAAGATCCGATCTATCGTCCTACAGGAAGTTTTTTCTGACAAAGTCTACCAGGACATTTCGTTCTTTCTCCTAATTGGCTGTTAAATGAAAGGAAGAACAATTTTTCTCCTTATAAAAAAAGATAAAAATAATTGAAGAAGGATCATTATCAGTGAGAAAAACCTTGCTTGCCTCGACTTAAAGGTTCCTATCTTCCCTAGATGCTGGGTATCTGTTCTTCCATGTTTCCCTAGTCCTATTACTGATCGCTTGCCATCCTGTCTTCTTCAGATGCTGAAATCTATTCTTTCATGTTTCCCTAGTCCTATTACTGATAGCTTGCTGGAAGGAATCTTACATCTGCCCTTATCAACAAAGACTGAGCATCCTGTCTTCTTCAGATGCTGGAATCTATTCTTCCTTGTTTCATTAGTCCCATTACTGATTGCTTGCTGGAAGGAATCTTACATCTGCCCTTATCAACAAAGACTGAGCATCCTGTCTTCTTCAGATGCTGGAATCTATTCTTTCATGTTTCATCAGTCTCACTACTGATTGCCTTCCGGAAGAAACTACTGCATCTGCCCTTGTCTACAACGACTGAGCATCCTGTCTTCCTCAGATGCTGGAATCTATTCTTCCACGTTTCATTAGTCCCATTACTGATTGCTTGCTGGAAGGAATCTTGCATCTGCCCTTATCAACAAAGACTGAGCATCCTGTCTTCTTCAGATGCTGGAATCTATTCTTTCATGTTTCATCAGTCTCACTACTGATCGCCTGCCGGAAGAAACTACTGCATCTGCCCTTGTCTACAAAGACTGAGCATCCAGTCTTCCTCAGATGCTGGAATCTATTCTTCCACGTTTCATTAGTCCTATTACTGATCGCTTGCCAGAAGAAACTACTGCATCTGCCCTTATCAACAAAGACTGAGCATCCTGTCTTCTTCAGATGCTGGAATCTATTCTTTCATGTTTCATCAGTCTCACTACTGATTGCCTTCCGGAAGAAACTACTGCATCTGTCCTTGTCTACAACGACTGAGCATCCTGTCTTCCTCAGATGCTGGAATCTATTCTTCCCCGTTTCATTAGTCCCATTCCTGATTGCTTGCTGGAAGGAATCCTGCATCTGCCCTTATCAATAAAGACTGGGCATCCAGTCTTCCTCAGATGCTGGAGTCTATAGAGTCTATTCTTCCACGTTTCATTAGTCCCATTATTGATTGCTTCCTGGAAGGAATTACTACACCTTTCCTTGACAAAGATAACAAAAAGCGGAGAAAGTATATGTAAGGAGAGTTTTGGGGAACCCCCTATATTATTGTCTATTGGCGTAAATCTCCAACAATGCTCAGTTTAAACATAACACATACAGAAAGTAGTTACCTGTTAGGAAGTAATTCCTCCCTCCGTTATCAATACCGAGAACAATAAACCCAGAAAATTATTTCAGTGTCAGTATAAGAAATGAACACCTTCTAGCATTGTGTGATTGGCTAAAATTGTCAGCTATCCGACAATATGTCTCCATCATTTCCCCTAAATTTGATTTCTTACTAGAAAGAAGAACTGTGTCCACCCTTATCACCCATAAATGGAAAATATTAGTGTAGTATCAAAAAAATTGTTAAAACATTTATTTATTCATTACATTCTGCAGAATAAAAACATTATGTAATTTTATTAAGTTCATAAGTAAAAATGACATTTAATGACAATCACGTGAAGAAAGTAATCAATGACACCACTCTCAAATTATTTACAGACTATGTCACCAGGTGGTCACCTTCGTGGCCGCCTTTTAAGGAGTCGATGAGGAGGGTTGTTTGGATTGGAATTGGAAGAAAAGGTCTGTGCTGGTGGATCAGAAACCATTAGTTTACTGTGGAAAAGGGTGAAGGGGAAAGAAACGAGATTCCGAAATCGTAGTGAAAGGAGGAATGGGATACGTAATGGGGAGCATTTGCAATTATTCAGAGGGTTTTGGATTGGAAGCTCTGGATTCTTCAGATGTTGGAAGGCTTGGTGGCATCTCAGATTTCTACTCCGTAAGTCCAGATTGGTCGTAATAAGGATTTGTAGTGCGTCAGTTTGTTTTCTATCGTAAGATTGGAGTTCTTATTCATGAGTCTGTATAAAAGTACATATTTAGTTCTTGTCTTTTAATTTTAGTATGTTCTCCCCATGTAAGACTTGAGTCAAGATGGAACCCAAGGTAACGAACGGAATTTGAATGTGGTAAAGGAATATTGTTAAATTTAACAATTTCAGGGAAGTCTTTATCCAAAGTTGGAAATTAAGTTGAACGCATTTTGCTTCATTGATTTTTATTCTTCATTTGCCACACCATTTCTGAATGCTATCAAGATATGTCTCATAAGCTTAAATCTTAATCTGTCATTTGACTGAATAATTCTGAAAGGATTTCCAAATTCTTGACACAACACCATTATTTTAAATAAGTAAACAATATGATTCACTGACATTTATATGCTACAGGAACAAGGATTTTTAACACACGCAAACATTTATTATTTATATTTATAAATATTATTTTTATTGTGGTATTTTATCTCACGTAAATTTTAAACAAATAAATTCAAGGGAATAAAATAAAGAATCTAAATGTCTCAGTCAGGGCTCGAACCTGGATCTCCTGCTATCCGGGCAAGTTCGAGCCTTGGCTGAGACATTGATTAGATTTTTTATTCTATTCCCTTACATTTAATTCTTTAAAATTTATTATTTACGTTCCGTACACTATTGAGCTCATCAATAGATAAAAAGTTTTGAGGCTGTTACAGAGAAAGGCCATCTACTAGTACTAAATTAAATTACTTAAAATGTACTTTTCTAACATTTATAATGATAACACAATTGTATGATATATCAAATTTCCTTTTATTTCTTCTGTTCGCAACTGGAGATTACTAATCACATCATTAATCTAGAGATCAACTTTAGAAAATTGTCGTTTGATAAAAATCACATATTCCTGAGAACAGTTTTCTGACAATCGCTTTTCCAGTAACATCTACGAGACTCGCAAACTATATCTCGCCTCTTTCGATCCACGCACTAAAGAAGAAACCTCTCTTCGAGCATGTATACTCCAGAGTCTTCAGGGGTGCGCTGTAGAGGGGAACTCACTCCAAAGAGCTAAGAACTCCTAAATTTTGACACTTATCAGATTTTAGACGTCACCATATGTCTTATTCATGTACGTCCGCGTCAGAAACTTCCTCTACCTCCCGCCACACTAATTCTTTTTTTCCTCGAGATTCCAACTCTGTCGACTACACTTGTACTCTTGCCTCTTATATCAGCCATATGGACTGACTGCCACTTGCACAGTTTTGTAAACGATCCACTTATCAATATTATATAGCGCGTTATATAAACATATTTCCATCAAACACATCAAGTTATTCAGCTTTTAAAGCACTTTAAATTCTTAATATATATATTTCCGATTCTTCCGGGTTGGACCATGTCAAATTGGTGTTATTTACCGAGCTTTCGCACATCATGTGATGGCTTCTTCAGGGCTGAAAAGAGAATGAGAGTTGTAAAAGAGAGATTTTTAAAAATCTAAATTTAAAAAAAAATACATGTGACGACCGTCGAAGCCTACGATTACAGGTGGGAGAAAGAGTGTAGTGAACACAAAAAAAAAAAAAAAAAAAAATTGCAATGATTAAAGTCTTCTCGGAAATTTTACTTTACTTACTATTATACTTTTACTTTATAACTGATATCTAAACTATTAGTTACAAAATCTTGTTTGAAAACAAACTGTCATTACAGAAGATGTTAAAAAGAGCAATTTGGCTTAGGATGCAGAGTTAGTTGGGGGGGGGGGGCGAAAACCATTCTTTTTCTGAAGAATTCCAGCAACCCCCGGCAATCATATATTCATGGAGTCCACTATTTTATTAGTCTTATTATGTGTCCAACTGTACACTTCATATTGATTATATTGCTATACTAGTCTATGAACTAATTTACTCATCCTTTTCCATAGGCAAATCCCGTCACACAGACCAACTAGCCCAATCCGTTGTCTTTAGTTGCCCATTCCAACAATCCTGGCGTTCAGCCATACAAAGATGGCTAAGTCATATCCTCGCTCCTGTTATGTCATAAAATACACAGAGTTCTACTACTGAGCATAAATATTGATAAAGTGATTTATATTATCATTTCTCTATTATTATGTTGTCAAATTTTTAAAAAATATATCAAATTAAAATAGAGTGCAATAAAGTTATGAATTAATTTTAAAAATATTCTTACAAGTATTTATTTGACTATTAATTCTGTTTATTTACATTTTATTCATTATATGATCAGCTGAAAATAGAGATTTTATAATTTAATTTATACAATATGTATTTGAAATTTCCTTTATTCAGATCTGAGCTCATGCTATAAGAGTGGAAAACTCTCCAGATTTTTTCAAGCAGTTATTGAATGCTGTCAGGTGAGCGCCGACCTTTAGATAAAGTAAAGGTTAGAAAACGGATTTCTATAGATCACTAACTCTATATAGGTGAGGGTGGGGGGTGGGGTGGGGGCAAAATACTGAGTCGAGAGCCACTAGAGCCATTGTGTTTCAGGATTTTCTAGGCCGTAGTTACGGAGGGATTGGAGATGGCCTTCAGAAGTGGCGGCTGGTGAAGTGTCTCTTCAGAATACTTCCGAGACATTACTTCCAGATGGCTTTGCTTTGAAAAGGTATAAATGGTCCCCCCCCCCCACCCCGTATAAGTACCAGGTATCAGGTATAAGTACCAGGTATAAGTATATGAACATGTTTCGGAGATCACGTTAAGCGTTATTTTATCTTTTTCTAGCTTATTTTTAGGTATAGTTAGAAATAATTATTAAGTTTGGAAAAGGTTTTGCATAAAGTCCTCTACGTTGCAGAAGTTATATATTCTCTTTTCAATATTTTAATAAAAATAAAATAATATTTAAACATTTATCCTTGATCAATTAATAATGAACATATGTAAAATTAAATATTTCGTCCTGCACTTTAAAAATAACAATTTTGGGAAAATTTAAGATAGCTTAAGTCTGAAAAGGAACAACTAGAAGACAAAGAAAGTAAAAGGACGTTCATCCCACCTAATTACATTAAATTTGAAGAAATATACTGTTATATTGGTATATTTGTGACAATTTACACATTAGAGGCACCAGGGTAGCTAATGGATCTGTTTAGGTCATACAATCCTGACACTGCGGGTTCAAATCCCCCCTAGTGCAAACTTTTATATATAAATGAAAGCTTGCCCTGAGCCATGGATGTTTAGAATGAGGTGGTAACCTGTAGATAGCCCTCCATGACCCTAAGTTGTTGAAAGGGAGGCTGACACTTAATTTAAAAAAATGTACACATTGATTTCCTGATCCACACAAACCTCCAAGGACATCCAAATCCTCATTATATCATTTGATATTATTCATTGTTGTCTCTGAGATTTCTCGTAAGAAAATAAAGCTAATCCCGCCAGTATTGGGATGCGATTTAATAAAACTTGATAAATTTTAAAAAAAAAGAAGATTTTTCCAGACTTTTCCCAAGCATAGAAGAAGCTTTTAATTAAATTAAAAATTTAATAAAAGTAATCGTAATTTTCGAGGTGGTAATTTCATAAAGGGAATTTATTTTTTAACGTTTATTTATTTATCATATTTCTCCTAATATAAAAACATTTTTTAATTTGATTAGAATGAAAAACAAAGAAAAAAATTAAAATTTCATTCAATGTTATTTTCATTTTTTTTTTTCCGTTTAATATTTCTGTCTCTTGAGGAGATAAGGAAACATTAAAAATGTCGACAGTCTTGACTTTTTACTTTATTAACTTTTCTTTAATTTTATTTATTTTTAATTGATTCTCATGAAAATTTATTGTTGGTGTTATTATTTTGAAGTGACATAATGTGATGTAAATAATTCTCTTGGACTTTCATTTTAATTTTTTGTTCACTTTTGTAATATCTTTATTGTTTTATACTTATTATAAATATTTTTATTACATTTTAAAAACACTTTCTATTTATGATAGGCGATAGTGTGAGGGTTCGTTTCATACAATATTTTGCACTTCTGTTCCTAAGTCATTTTGTATTTCTGTTGACTCGGAAGGGATTGAGGAGTGCCTGTCATTCTTGAGGAACACGAGTATACGAGGGAAAAGCAGGGGTATGTGACTTTGTTTCCCGCCTAAGAGATTCCTCTCCAGCCGTAAAATCCCCGCCAAGAAGATACAACAGATCGACCTGACTTACTCCGTTTGATCCGCATACCTCTTTGGCAGGAGCCGGTGGTAATGCCTCGAGACACCTCCGACAAGCTCTATGCATTATGCATACCCTGCTTTGGAGAAAACACATCAACGCTTCCATAAATAAATGTACATTCTATTTTTTACTTGCTCCCACACATACATTTTAATACACTCCCTCCTTTAACGTACGCACACTTTTAAAGTATTCCAACTATTCAAAAAATAAATTTTTTTTTCATAATTAACTACTCTAATTTTTGCACAACTTTCTTTTTGAGAGCAGCAGAGTGCTTTCTAAGACCCAAGAGCTCATCTTCAGAGGTCAGGAAGCCCCAGTGTTGGTGCAAGAGATCCTTATGTCCTTGATGTAAGATATCTTTATGTCTCCGTCTTACACATTGCACCAAGAGATTCCTGACTTCAGAAAATTGTGTTTCATATAAGAGTCCAGCTTTAAAAAATAAGATATACCAAAAAATTAAAAGACAAATATTGGAATTATCAATCCAAAGAAAAAAAATTTTTTTCTCGTTATAACATCGCTCCACTTACAACTGTGTCACGAAGTGTGACTGTTACCAAGCAAAAACTAGAAAAAGGCAAAGAGAGAGTTTGTTGACCGTAGATATTATTCTAAGATGATTTTAGTTGGGGTTCGGTCGAGGTAGATCCAAAAAAAAACACAAATAAAAAAATGTATTTTTTTAATGAAGGATTATCTGCCAACGTTTCGGTTTACATTGTAAGCCATCTTCAGGGCTATCATGAAGATGAGAGAGGACGTCCTGTCCCTAAGTTCACATTTCCATGACCTGGACTTAGGGACAGGACGTCCTCTCTCATCTTCATGATAGCCCTGAAGATGGCTTACAATGTAAGCCGAAACGTTGGCAGATAATCCTTCATTAAAAAAATACATTTTTTTATTTGTGTTTTTTTTGGATCTACCTCGACCGAACCCCAACTAAAATCATCTTACTAGAAAAAGGCTTTCTCTTACACCCCACTTAGAGAATTCTGGGCTCTAAAGATGTGACTGTGGATCTCAAAAGCACTCAGCTTATATGGATAAAAAAAAATTGCCCAAACTAATTCAATAAAGAATATTTCAACTTCCAACAGAAGAACTACTATTTTTTATTTTAAATTCTTTACTTTTTATTTTAAATACTATTAAATTCTAAAATTTCTATTTTATTCATTTGGATACTCTAAAGCTAAAAATTTCGTCTATTCTTCACCGATCCAACAATTAAGAAGCTAAAATTTAGACTGGAGAAATTTTTCAGATTTTCGGCGAGGATGAGAAAAATAAAATACTCTAATCTCGTTGGGTAATTATTTTGTTATTGCTGACGTTTCGACTTAACTTGTCACCAGGGAGATCTGTATGGAGAGATCTCTGAGTCTCAGTTTAGTTCTGCACTTTGAGATGTGATCATAAACCTCCCTCGGAGATCTCTCTAGATATCATTATCACCCTGATGATACAAGTTAAGTCTAAACGTCAGCAATAATAAAATAATAACCCCAATAATTTTGGAGTGTTTTATTTTTCTCTTCCTGGCCGAAATTCTGACTAATTTCTTCAGCATAATGCTTGACGACCAACAAATCCCCAACTATATAAAATTTAGACAGTTCACAATTATTAATATATGTGTACACCACCAATTACCTTATTATAGGCATCAAGTATCTAAAAATAAGTTATGAAGTCTTAATGCCAAAAATCTTGATTAAGCAGTCATTTCTCTTGGTTAGCATAAACAAACTTAAATTTTTGGAGTTACTTTTGAACGGCTTTTAACCGAAACTTTGTATTCCAAAACGTTAAAAATTTAAATTGTGGTTTAGGTATTTACCACAATTAAAATTTACATTAAGTAAAATTTAGAAACGGTTCAGAGAGCGTCAGCAGACAAAATCGTTAAAGTGTGTTACATACATGTACCTAGTTGATAGTGTGGCGATTCGTAATGTTTTTATGAGATAAACCACCCTTGCAAAGTGAGTAATATTTATTTACAAATGACAGCCAATCAGTGTGTCGTCAACAAAAAGCTCCCATTCTTGCAATACATTGTTTGGGTGACTCTACCCCTGATGATGGCTTTTTATCTAAACCGAAACCTTGCTCTTTGAATGTAATGTGAATGTTTTTTTTTAGTATATGAAGGCCAATACAAAAAAAAAAAATCTAAATTTATTTTCGTTCAACAACTTATAATTATGAAGTGAAGGGCTATTTTTAAGAAAACCAATAATTTAGGAGTATAAATAACTATGGCACTGACCAGGCTTGTGATATTCAGTAAAAATATGTCAGCCTCACCAGGTGGAACTCGAACCCAAAATGAATCTCTCAAGTAAACTGCACTTCAAAGGTACTATACAATTGGTATATTTTAAGCGGAAAATCTATAGCCACGATTCGATCAGTAAGGAGTTTAGAAAAAAATCTTCGAATAAACCAACAAAAAAAAAATGTTATATAATTAATTTTTTTGTCAACGTTTCGACAAGTAATGCAACCCATCTTCAGGGCTGTCAAAACTGGCAGGAGGCACATGGCAACAGTGGCTCACAAGTAACGAAAGGAGTAATCAGAAGTAACCTTATACTTCTTGTCAGCCAGGATTGCCACGTACTCTCTGCCACGATTACTGGCCTTTAAGGTGGCTTTCATTACGAAATTAAATATTAAAATTAATAATAAAATGCAAAATTCAAAATTAAAGTATATATTTGCAAACCTTTGGTGTCGAAAATTTAATCCATTGATATTGATTGGTTGCGGGGAGGGAGGAGCTTAGAGATCAAAAACAATTTAAAAAAACCTCAATATCTTTGNTTTTATGAACCTCAACTGTTGGTGTATCCCTACACGACAATCTTAATTTTCATCTTCCCATCTTCAGTATTAATTTTTTTTTTTTAATGTTTTAGCCTCCCTTTTAACCACTTAGGGTCTTGTAGGGAGGTTACCAGCAGGCTACAGGGGTGGTAACCCCACCTTAAACATCCATGGCTCAGGGCAAGCTTTTATTTATCGCTCAAAGCTTGCTATTGGCGGATTTGAACCCCCAGAGGCCAGGATTGCGAGCCTATGAGCTAGCTACCCTGGTACCGACAATTTTTTTTTTTTTTTTTTACAAATTTCGCTGTCCCTGGAGGTGAGTTAAATGTAATTGAATTTAATGTATAAGCAAAAGTGTAACTTATAGGTATAAGTTAAGGTGTTTCACTAACATTAAAATCACATTCGTGATATAATTGGTTGAGTAATTTTTTACAATAATTTTGTTGGTCATTCATTTTCATTTTCTGCCAGATTAGTCGAGACACTTTTTCCTCGGCGAGAGGAATGAGTCCACGTCGAAAGTCTAAAAGGAGATGTATTCCTCTTGCTGAGACAATTGTATCACTCCTAATCTTATTCAAGGTTAAAGGTTTGAGTGAAAATAATGATGGAGATAAACTTGGAGATTATATATTTGCTGGATATGCCAGCAGTGACGTCAGAGTTGTAGCTCCAGTGAAAGCCAGTATTTCTACCAAAGAGGAATCAACATGACGGTTCACAGCACCTCACTGGTCTCTCGTAAATTAACGCCCTTTACGACACTTCTGATGCCCATCCCCCCCCCCCTCTACTCGGTGTGTCCTCTTGTGTGCACACGTAGCACAGATTTAGTATCGGCTCTAAAGAGGCCTTCATTTCCTTTATTGGGCCCTCAACTCCGCGGCTATAACTACCCCCTGCAGGGATGTCCTTGGAGGGGCACGCCACGTCCATTATACCCCGACCGCAGGATATCCCGGGAGCTGAGGAAGTACAGCCACCGCCGACGCGATAAAACTCTTTGCCACGGAGGACTTTGTTAACGAGGGAATTGACAGGAAGTTTGAGTTCTCTCTCGGTCGTACAAAACGGGAGGATTCTTTGACCTAAAACTTTCTTCATCAATAACGCCTGGGATATTAATTTCCAGCACATTTATCCCTGGAGAAAATGAAGTTAATTACTTGCTGTTCCATGACTTTACTTTCCATTAATAACTTAAAATTTACTTAGCCCCAAATTTAAACAAAAAGTAATATATTAATAATCATATTTATCTGTTTAGCAAACCAAAAAGTAACATAATTTTCTAGGACTTTTCCTTTAAGAGAAGGATATGATAGTCAATGCATAACTTTGTTGAAGCAACTCAATACAGCTTTTCTTCCACTTCATCTGTCTTCCAGAATATCTTTTGATATATGTCCGAATATTGCAATTCCTCTCGTCTACCGAGTAAATATCCATATTTATACAAATTTCCATATGTTATTTATTCTCCTTTCTGTGAAGATTATTACATTCGAAGGGGTCTTTTTCGGGAGGTTTAGACTCCCAGGACGAGTACGGGGAATTTAATAAGTTATCTGTCTCGGCGGGGCAAATGATTAGCACGCCGGCCCGGATAGCAGGAGATCCAGGCTCAAGTCCTGGCTGAGACAGTTAGATTATTCTATTGTTCTATTATTACATAGGCATATCGATTAATAGAATAACTTCTGTTGACATTTTTTTTCCGTAAGAGTTAATTCTTCCATATGCTTATTCTATAGAATTTGTATAAAAAGTATAGTATCTCCACAAAAAAAAGTCTATTAAAAGAAACTACACAATATTTGTTTAGAAATGTTTAAAAAGGCTTTTCAGCAAGATGTCGAATTTATAAACTTTTGGTATGGTTAGAATGTGTAATTGCATCGACATCTCTTTCTTGTGCTAAAATGTCCCCGATACACCCTCCTAATATTCTTTTGTTATCCATTTATATATTATTGACAACTAAAGCGATTGACTGCTCTAAAAGAACTCCCAAAACTGAAGATCTCCAAAAGAAATAATAACCGATCCACCCTCTTCCACCTGTAACGGGGGTTGGAACAAAGGAAGCGTGTTATCACTCGCAAAGAAAAATATATGTTCCTTTCTCATACCTTATATTCTCCGTCTTCATTTATATGTTCCTTTGTTTTATATCAATTATGTAGGAAAAATAAAAACCCGCATTGCATCGTAGTCTTCCAGGTTTAGCATCACGAACAACAAAACGGAAAATAAATCAAGTGAAATAAAATAATTTTTTGAAAATTCATTTTAATTTCGAATTGTTTACAATTTTTTCTTCTTCATTAGTATTATTTTAACATGAAGAATTCATTTTACTAAATAAAATAAAGTATTATTAAGAAATAACACATGTGCCATGCAAAGAGGTTAAATTTATGAGTAATAAGATACTTATAATTCATCCTGACTTTATTGACATGTCTTAATAATGTCAGGATGAATTGTAAAAAGGCAATTTAGAAAAAAGTTCAACAATCCACATTTGTTACACATAATGTAACATTTTCTACTTTTGAACTATAAGTTTACGTGGATAAGAAAAGTATATATATATATANTTGTTACATCCCATCTATAATGCAACAAACAAAATCTGTTCGTATGTGTGGAGTGAAGAGAGACTCCTCACATATAGAGTGTGATATTTTCTTTTTGTGTGTGCACTGCACTCTCTATCCCATCTGTTCTTGATTACTACAAATCGGAGCCGCGAGTGTTTCATTTTCTGTATATATAATATTTATATGAACTATCATACCTTTTGTAATCCGTCTTCATTACTTTACCTCAATTATCATTATGATTTGAACTAAGAATTTATTTATCACAATATGTTTTTAATTTATAATTTTAGTGTAAAAGAGGAAAACAAAAATAACTCTTTCGGCCATTATCAGTGCTATAATATTATATTAAAAGTTCAAACACAAATGTTCATTACTTTACTGAGAAATCCTCTTAGTCTAAGAAGTTCCTACGGGACTTCTGTTTTTTTTTTTTTTTTTTCTGTTCTAAACAAATTCTCACAAATCCATTGAAGTCAAAGTATTTATACATTAAGTTATTTTAAATTGTCACTTTTATTGCTCTCCCTTCAAATAAAGTTAAAAATTTTTCCATTCAGGTTTATTTTTTAAGTTACATAAAAACAAGAGCAGTCCCAGCCGGCTTTAAGGGGGGGGGGGGGGTTATGACGAAAGTAAAATAAACCCTTTGATTCAGGCTCTTTCGAGTGGCCTTTAGAAATTAATTTCTATTTACTTCCCCCCTCCCCTTCTGGGAAAAAAAGCAACTGTCCTTCCCTCCCCCCCCATTTTTGTAGTCCACCGCACAGTTCGAAATCGATAGTCATCACAGAGATCCTAAGTCTCACTGGAGTATGAAATAGACACTAAATAATAACTAATAAAATTTAATATCTGACACAAAATTTTCATCTTTATATAACTAACTAAGAAGATGAAATTTATTAGTAATAAACTATTGCTAATTTACAATATATAAATATATATTAATATCGATGTATATTAATAGATTAACATCACTAATGTATAAGTATTAAATACATTAATATATCAAGATTAAAGAGTTACTTTTTTTCTGTTTTTATTTTACAAAAAGTAAACAATTGCAAAAAAAAAAAAAAATTGATTTTGATAGTTCAAAGTGTATCGTTCTTAATGAATAATAAAGTTCTCCGACACAGAACAATACAGTGATATATAATAAATATTCAAGCTAATAATCACTATAATAATCACACTATATAATGAATGTTTTTATAACCGCCCCCAAAAGCTCTAGAACCTCCCTAAACACTCTTCAATCACATGGCATTCTTAAATGTTGAAGAAATTAGTCAGGGTTTCGGCCAGGGTGAGAAAAGAATCCTAAATTGTTGGATAATTATTTTATTTTATTATTGGGTGATAATGATATATGCAGTATTTTATTTTTTTAATCCTGGGCGAAACCCTGACTAACTTCTCCAGTATAATATTCAACGGCCGACAAACCAACTACCATGTTATTCTTATAAGTTCTAAATTTAATGGGAACTTTATACAAATTTTTAGAATGATCTCGGTCGTTCTCTCTAACTAGGAACTATCAAAATATACTTTTTCCCGACTCGCCCTACTACCGAAATGTGTGTGGTAGTGACAGGTGCTGCACTCTTGCAGAAATCCAGCGTACTCGCTCTTCTAACAAACTGAACAAGGATTAATATCCAGTACTCATCCTGGGTTATCACGCTCAAACTAACCCTATCTAGTTTATAGATTTATATGTAAATCCATTATTATATAGAAATACATAATAAATAAATATATTGACAAATTATAATGAATATATAATAAATATTAATCATTAAAATATGACATTTTAAATATTTCTGTACATATATATAAATGTACAGGAGGATAAAAAAAAATGATGAATATAGGAAAATGGAATAATATTTAAAAATTTAACTTTTTAAGTTAACTGCAGGAGTAATTTTC
>KZ807083.1:588515-620655 GCA_000696205.2 Oncopeltus fasciatus
TTTTTTTTAAAGAAGTACATTTATAAATAATCTAAAAGGTTATTTCCACCACCAATGAATATAGAACTATCATACCTTCTATTGTCTGTCTTCATTGGTTTCTACAAACCATCTTCTGTTGGCGAGGTCTTTCGGACATTGTCCATCCTCGTGGCCGAATACATGCGTTCACTGTCACTGTCTGTATTCCTCCATACAACCAATGAAGACGGATAATAGAAGGTATGAAAGTACATTTATCTTGAAGCAAAATAACATTGGATGGAAGTCCTTCAATACGCCGACCTCCGACTTGTGAACAACCTCATCATGAGCTGTCTGTCTGTTTCAGTTGAGAAGGACGGGAAGCTGGTCGCCCGGCTGTCTGAGAAGATGGACCGTGAGGGCACCGCCAATCCTCGGGTGAAGACAGAGTTGGAGATCCCCGCCAAGAACATCCACAAGGTCGTCGAGGAAGAGGTAGCAGCCCCGAAGCAGACAACACTCGAGACTCAGGTCAGTTGGCAACCTAAAGATTCCTTGTAGATTTCCACTTCTATCTTTAGACAGATTTCTACTTCTATCTTTAGACAGATTTCTTCTTCTATCTTTAGACAGATTTATACGTCTATCTTTAGACTGATTTCTACTTCTATCTTTAGACAGATTACTAGTTCTATCTTTAGACAGATTTCTACTTCTATCTTTAGACAGATTTCTACTTCTATCTTTAGACAGATTTCTACTTCTATCTTTAGACAGATTTCTTCCTTTATCTTTAGAAAGATTTCTACTTCTATCTTTAGACAGATTCATACTTCTATATGTTGTATTTAAATGAGAAAAAACTAACAAAAAGTCCAAACGAACTTTGAAAGTATTAGCTAATTTCCCTGAGGATGACATAAGGCCTATGTGAAAATGAGAGCCCCCTGCTCAACCATCCCTGTTCATTTTTAAATATTATCCAGACCTTTTACAAAAATTTTGTTTAACATAAATGATACAAAAGTTAAACTCTTCACTTTTCTGTTGAACAATTTTGTTTTTATTTTTATAACCTTTATTTACATAATACATTCTGTTAAAAATAAATAAAAACATTTCGTAATTTGATTAAAATGAATAGTAAAAAAAATACCAGGTATGCAAGTTTAAAATGTCGTTTATTTCTTAAAATATATACACAGTAATTTAAAAACTGGCCCTCGCTTTCTACACATTTTGTCCATCTCCCGGGCAATATATGGATACCATTCCAAAAGAATGCTTCATCTTTATTTGAAATCCATTCATCGAGCCATTTTCGTACGTTTTCGAGATTGTTGAAGTGTTGCTCCGCCAATGAGTGTCCCATCGATGAGAAGAGGTGATAATTAAAAGGCGCCAGGTCAGGTGAATACGGCGGGTGGGGTAGGAGTTCCCAACCAAGCGAAGAAATCGTTTCCTTAGTCAATCTGGCTGAATGTGCAGTAGCGTTATCATGCTGAAGAATGACTTTGGCGTGCATGTGAGCCCATTCTGGGCGTTTTTCGATCAATGCGTGACTCAAATTGATCATTTGTTGTCGGTAGCGCTCGGTATTGACTGTTTCGCCTGGCTTGAGAAGCTCGTAGTCGATTTGGTCGATTTTCTCGTTTTTGATCAGTAACATCAAAATCACCACGTTTGAAACGTTGAAACCAACGTTCACATGTCTTGACGGTTGGAGCAAGATCGCCATAAGTCTCAACAAAAATTCGATGACATTCAGATGCCTTTTTCTTTTGATTAAATAAGAAAATCATGACATGCCGCAAATGCTCTTTATTTGGCTTAAAATTAGACATTTTTAACACCAAAGAAAGGTATGATACGTCCATGTAAACGACTTAAAGATAACTGACTTTTGTAAACAAATGACTAACAAACAAAATAGCGTTTAGAGATAAGCAAATCCTTCAATAGGCTAAGAGCGCATTCTATTGGAATTAAAACGACATTTTAAACTTGCATACCTGGTAAATGACATTAATGAAAGTCACATGAGGAGAGAACTTGACCAGGGACATATAGATTTTTTATTCATTTCCCTCTCATTAATTGTTTAAAATTTACGTGGGATAATAAAACACTACTAAATTAATATTTATTAATAGAAAATTCAGTTTTTCTCTATTTTATTTGACCTTTCATTTCAAAATTGAAGATTTATCTCCAGCTTTTGTCAATTTTAAAATAAGGATGCTAAATTCAGTATTGATTATTTTTTTTTTTTAACTTTTGAAAGGTTTGCAATAAAATGAAAATCAGTCAAGAATAAGTTGAAGAGTGAGAAAAAATTAAAAATTATTCCATAACTTTGTTACTGATTGTTCTAAATAAAATTATAGATGAATATTAGCCATGAAATGTAATTTTTCTTACATTAATATTCTGTATAATTTTTACGAAATACACATGTCACAGAAAATAGTTAGGATTGTAACTAAGAATGTGTAACTTCTTTGGGAGCTTTGCTTTAAAAATTTTTTTATTAACTTTTTATTTCTATACAACTTAAAATTAAAGTAAAATTCAAGTTTTTAAACATTTTATTATTAGCATTTTTACAAAAAAAAAAAAATCGCATATTCAGAATATTCAAGAATGTAATTCAAAAGAGCAAGTGCTTGATTTCCTTCCTGAGTGACAAAAATATTTATTTAGAGCATGCCATGAACAGTAAAATTTGGCAAAATAAATTTATAATTTCTGTCAGTAGAATTTTACGGCTGTACGTGATATCCATTATTTAGTGTTCATGTTATATTTTATTTATACAATATGTATAATTATAGTATAAATAAAATTTTTTACTTTTTTACTGAGTTATACTGGAAGCTAATATCGTTTTACGCTAAGGAAAGAAACCTTTTACTTTATTAGTGGCCTACCACAAAATTAGAAATTCAATTTGTATACATTTACCAGTTTTACTTAAGCGGAGGATGGGGGGAGGGCATTTTTCTATCAGATATATTTTTGTTGTGATATTATATTGAATTGATTACTTCAAGAAAGGATGGGATTACTGGGTGATTAGAAAAATAAAGAGTTAATGTCCTATTTAAAATTTTAAATAAATTCGAGGAGGCATGGAAGAGACTCTGGTTTACAGCTGGCGACCATCTTGAACTGGAGGCGATTTCCTGGAGAAGGAGACAATGAAAACTTGCCTACTTGATTCTGGAGAGGTGTCAAGAAGCGATAAACTTATACTTTATTATAGAGCCTGCTCGTAAAGTATTATACGGCCAATTTGGAGGGCTACAGTACCCTCAGTAGGCGAGATATTGAGATTATTATTATCTGTGAGGTTTACATCCAGCAGTTCCAGTAGCTGGAGAATGTACGGGAGTGAGATAAAAATAGATTTGTTTGAATTCTGAGCTTTTCTACATTCCATTGAAATTATATGTTTGCAGAGGTACATTATGTGCAAATAAAGTAAATACACAAATAAAATAAATTTTTCTATTTTTTTTTATTGTGCATGGGTTAAGAATTAAAAATCTAACTGTCCCAGCCAGGACTCGAACCTGGATCTCCTGCTATTCGGGCCGGTGCATTTACCAATTATGCTACCGGGACCAGTCTGATAAGTTATTAAATTAAATAAAAAAAGTAAATAACGAGAGTCATTTAAACAGCTTGACAATGTCAGCTCCTCCGAGCATATGTAAGACGATATATTCGTCTGCCTCGGAGGTTGGACTTTCGACACTAGTGCGGGGAATTTAATAACTTATCAGATTGGTCTCGGTAGCATAATTGGTAAATGCACCGGTCCGGATATCAGGAGATCCAGGTTCGAGTCCTGGCTGGGGCAGTTAGATTTTTTATTCTGTTCCCTTGCACTATAAAAAAAAATTAGTAAAATTTACGGGGGATTAACTATCACAAAAAATAATATTTATAAAAAGAAATTTTTGTTTTATATAGAAAAAAAAAAAAGTCATAAAAGCTACGTAAACTGTGCTAATGAAAAACGGGCATAGTAAGAGGAAATGGCTAATTTAGCTGAAGAGGGCAATATGGGAAAAATATAAGATTAATTTCAGTCAGAGTCTAGACTTTTCAGTCTAGGGAGTAGAGGAGAAAAGAGCTCAACCTTCTTAGTTACATTGATAAATTCAATGGTATTGAATATATGCGTTAAGATTTTTAATTCTTAAATTTATTATAACAATACATTTTTACAAGACTCAAATAATACCAAAAATATTGATTGTTCTATTTCCTTCAAGTTAAAATTTCATCTTCTTCCCCATTTCAGTCCAAAATAAATTCAATATGACATTATTAAATTAATTGATTAACCATTTATAAAACTGAATTTAATTTTTTTTTTCAATGCTAATATTTACCAAGTCCCACTGTGGCTTGAAATTTTTTTTTCTTTAGAATAATGACTGGGAATTAAAATATCAAGGATTCTAAATTATTATCGTTAGATTAATTATTACTTTTTATCTTCCTCCCCTTCTCCTTCCACCAATTGCAGCCACTTGCAGCTTCATTCAACGGGGAAGATTACTGAAACATTAGCAGTTTATACACATACGATATATATTTACGAATTCCCCTTTGAAGAGATTATGTTTTTAGCTTCTATGCGTCACACAAATACTGAAACTACTGTTCTTCACTTAACGCCTAAAACTTGTTTTTTATTGAGTGAAAAATTACTACGAAGCTGTAAACAGATATATCGGCTTCTATATATTCTAATCATACTGTAATTCTATTGCATTCTTTAATGTATTCTGAAGTAGGTGTCTTCCACAAAGACTTCTATCATATCATTTTCTATGTATATGTTCAATATATAACCCAGATATACTGTGAACGATGAAGCACGTTTAAAAATATGAAAACTATTACTTCGGCAAATCTCATGTATGTCAAAGGAGGAATAAAAAGGGGGATTATAAACAATTAATGAGAGGGAATAGAATAAAAAATCTATCTGTCCCAGCCAGGACTCGAACCTGGATCTCCTGCTATTCCCGCCGGTATGCTAACCATTGCACCAATGGGAGAGCTTGATAACTCATTAAATTCCCAACACACTAGCGAGAGCCTAACCCACGAAAAACGAATACATCGTCTTATGCTCAAAGGTGCTGACATTGTCCAGCTATTTGTCGACCCTTGTCATTTACATTTTTAATTTTCATTTATAAATATTAATTTAGTTGTGGTTTATTATTCCACGTAAATTTTAATAATTAACGAGAGGAAATGGAATAAAAAATTTACCTGTCCCCATTTAATGAGTTATCTAGTTCGTCCCAGTGGTGTAATGGATAGCATACCGGCCCGGAAAGCAGAAGATCCAGGTTCGATAATAAACCACAACTAAACTAATATTTATAAATGAAAAAAGGATTATGTTGCTCCTTGTATAAGGTATATTCATTACCTTAGAAACAGCCAATTGAAATTTTTTTTCATTAAACTAAAAACTTAAAGCCTTCATATGTTAACAATATGAGTCATAATATGTATATATTTATCATTTTGTGTTGTAAATTGCAAGTGATTAGTTATGTTTTGTTAAATAGGAGATATAATGTTTATTATGTAATATTACATTATATTCCAATATATATGTTGTATGTACTGCTAATACATATGTGGTTTCTACACTATTGATGAAATGCTGATACATTAATGAATGATGTATGCTATCTAAATAAAATGTATTACATGATGTATCCAAATTATGCTTCCAAATTTCTTTAAATTCGTGGAAATAAATATTAAATTATATTTTACCACCCGTATAAATATGCCGGAGATATTAGACAGGAAGATATATTTCCGGAGATTACTTGGCATGAAAAGAATGTCCAAATACAAATGTTCATAATAAACTTTGATACTAAAAGGAATTCGCTTGGTTGACGCAACTCCTGCGTGAGGCAGTAGAACCTCAGATGCCGGGAGAAGGCAGGACCTCGTTAAAGGCTCACCCAGAGGGATTACTTGTCGGAATTTGTGGTTTACGACCCCGCCCACAATTTAAGGGCCGCCCTTCGTTGCGGAATTGAGGTGGAGGAGGGAGTGCGAGGAAGCTGTTTTGCAGGATCTGTCTGCAAGGTCCTGGCTCTATCCTTTATTTTCGACTAGCGACTAGGAGCCATCTCATCTTCAGACAGTGGTAAATTGAGAGAATGAAGCAGACGAATTGACTTTTTTTATTTACTTTTACACTTAAATATCCCTACCAATGAATGAATGAGCCATTCGAGTCACATGATGTGAAAGGGAATATTAAAAGTGGGATATAACAGGTAATAAATTACTTAAAATGTTTAAGGGGGAAACCTCAAAGGCTCTATTTGGAATGTTAGGCAAGATTAAAGGAAGCATTTGTTACATTCTTAAATATCTACTATAATACGAATTTTTCGTTTTCAAAAAAAATTTTTTTCACTGGATATAAATGATTAAAAATTAATTTAAATAAAAGTCAAAACACTTCATCATTTATGAAGATAAGTTTATATATTGTGGGATTTTTCTAAGCCTCTTTCTTCCTGATCTATTTACAACTAAAATGAATTTATTAAAAAAATGTGCAATAGAGAGCGTAAATAAAATATGGGTACATTCATCCCACAAAATAACTTTCTTAAATGTTTGTTATACTATATATTTCCTTGATGTGTCTGTATGATTGTGTTTGTGCTGTCCTTAGTTAAATCTGCTGTAAAGAAAGTTCATGTACTTGTGGTTTGTAGGTAAACAGAAACATATATATATATATATATATATAATAAATTATTATCTACAATAATTATGGGATAAAATAAACAAACTGTGATATAAAATTATACCTATATTTAGATGGTTCAAGGTGGACATAGGCTAAAAACTGAAGTGAAAAACAGCATAAATCTGTATAGAAAGGAAGTTTTTGTTTAAAAAAAATTCTTAACCATGGTAAGATCCGTGAGGAGGTAAAGCTCAAGAAATAATTACCTTATGCTAATTATTTCTTGGTCTACACTTGGATACTGGATTTTAAATAGGAACTAACTAACAAAATCTAAACAAACCGATATGATAAGCAATAAAATCGAATGAGTTAGTAATAATGTAATTACTACCATCTATAAAATACATAAACAGTGTATCGGTTTAATAAATAATAATATACTATAAAGTCCACATTATAAAATGTATCTAAATATATTTTTCCTATTAAAACTAAATCAAACCATCATTCAATTTAAAAAAACCTAATATTAATTTAAAAGTAGAATACAGCCTTATATTAATTCTCCTGTAAGAAACTAATAGTTTCCTTTTATAGTATAGAATTCTACTACTAAGGAACTATAGTCGCATGTGATGCGCCGATAGAATAACTACCTAATGGAGAATGGATAGGAAGACATTTGTAAATATTATAAATATTATTGATATTATATGTAAAATACAATAAATTATATGTGTAATTTATACACATAAATATATGTGTATATTATTGTAAAATAAATATTATTGATTATATATTAAAAAAATTTTCTAGAGTGATAGCTTAATTTTTCGCAATAAAAATGTTTGATTATTTAAAAAAGAAAAAATATATTAAATCAAATTTATAACTATTAGTTGTCATAAAAGCAAACCCTACAAAACTCTCCAATGTAAAGAACTATGAAAAGTGAAAATGAAATTGAGAAGTGAAATTCAAAAGCCTTAATGAGGGAGACTTGTTCTCAAGGGGTCACATTTGAAACGGTGGGGGGTTATAGAAGGAGATGCCGGGGATAGCACAATTTTAGATTTTGTATCGACCAAGGCCAATTTGATTATTTTACTGCATATTGTAAATGAATTTTCAATTCAAGTTGACGGCGTACCACAAGGGGATCCGTTCAGGCCTCTCATGCCTGGCAATGAATCATCGAATCTCGACCACTGGGAAGCGTATATCCAGTGACATGAGTGTTTAGAATAGGTTGGCTATCCGAAGATAGCTTCTATCTCATTGGTCCTAAGAGTCTGAAAGAGAGGTTAAAATAAATATTTAATAAAAATTAATTTTCTGCATCATTTTTGAATTTTAACCAGGCAAAATCGTAATTCAGGTGTGTCTCACGTCAATTAATATATTTTCTATGAACATCGAAAAAGAACGCAGCAGAAAGTTATGGAAAAATTACGGATTTTGTCTTTTTGTTTATAATTTTTATTGGTTGTTTTCATATTGCAGCATACAACGGAATAAACTTTGTAAAATTGGTTCAAATGGAGAGTATTTTGACTGCGGAGATTATTAGTAGAAAATATGTTGGGGTTTAGTCAAGGTTGATCCAAAAAAGGAAAGGTATGTGTTTCTTAAAATTGTATTTTTTTTTTCAACCCCAACAAGTTCTTTACTAATACAAGAAATGCAAGTTAACTAGAAAAAAAATCTTACTAACTCAGCCGGACATAGAACCCGGGTATCCTGCTTTCGACTGTACCACCGAGGCAGGCTAGATAATCTCTCCAACTCACCGCACTTTACTCCGAGTCTAAACCCCCAAGTAAGACGTAAATATCGTCATATACTCGAAGTAGCTAACATGGTCGGCTATTTGTTAGACTCTGTTTTTTTTTTTAACGAGATTTCTTTTTTAAATAATGATTAGTTGTGGTATGTAATCCCACGTTAAACTTTTATACAAGAAATGCAAAGGGAGCCAGAAAAGAAATATTACCACCTCAGCCGGGACTCTAACTTGGGTCTCCTACTAAAATTAAAAAATTTAAATTCTTTACTAAATTGTAAAACTGGTGATTTGAACATGTTTAGAAAGAACTGTCCAGGAAGGGGATGAACATTTCGAGTGATACCATAACATTTATCAGAATGTAATTAAAATCAAAAGTCTTGATGTGTAAGACTTTTTCTCAAGGGGTCTCTGTAAAAAACTAAAGTTAAAGCTCAAATTATTTTACAAATTTATCGGGATCTTGATGAGTTAATTTTAAAAAAAACAGGCGAAAGGAGGTGGATGGGAAATTCATAAAAAAATTAAATTGAAAAATCTTTAATGAGAAAAATCTCAATAACTGTGATCCTTGAGAGTATGCTAAAAAATTTATTGCTGGAATAGTCATATATGCGCACAATAACTTATTAATGGCAATAACTCATTTCATTGGTATATAAGATCGGATAAAATATTGAATTANTTATATATTACTTAAGTGTAATACGACCACCAGTCACTGGCCAAATCGTCTGTTGGTAGGCTATATGTATAAATAGATATATAGCAGACCTACCAATTGGAAAGGCATTGTAAATGAATGTAATATTGATGAGCATATTAAGCTAATTCCTTCAGTTAACTGCTGTCATGAATGTGAAGTTGAGGCAGAGTTCGGGCACCATTCCGGTCGATTTCTGTCTGAACTCTGCTCTAACTTTCAATAAGCTGTCGGAGTTTGCTTTATCTCCGGCTGATTATCCAATCTCGCTGTCATGAGAACTCTCCCGAGAGGTTAGAATTCCGAATGGGATCTCTATGGCAGAATCAACAGGCCACTAATCAACCACTCAGAGCCAAAGGGAATCCACTTCCACAAATAGTCCACAAATCGGCGGGAGTCAAATCTCTCGAGGAATTGAGATATTTTCATTGGTTCCAAGACACCATTTTGAATCTCCTCACACTTCACACCCATCCCATTTAGTAAAAACTAAATAAATGTTCCGTTTGAAACAATATTAAGATATCAAATTTTGGGCTCCGTCTTAACTTCTCTTGCCTCTTAATCAATGTTAATCTTTAACGAACTCGAGAACTGTAAATACACACACACACACACACATATATATCTATATAGTAATCAAGAACACGTGGGATAGAGAGTGCAGTACACACACAAAAGGAAAAATTACAAAGAGTAAAATTTTCGGGGATTTCTCCTCCTTTGTCGGTGAGGAGTGAAGAGAGACTGGTTTTGCGATAAGGACTCAAAGGAAGGGAAAGGCGATTAAGATTTCCCTAATCTCTTACTGTTGGTAAGTGATACCAGGTCTTAAAGTGGCTTTGAGTGTGGACTTTCTTGTCTTCAGTTGCAAATCTGAAGCTGTGTTCGGGGAAGTTGTTCAATCACTTAAACTTGGAAAACGTTATTAGAACTCATTAAATATCTCTGAGCATGCCTTGCTATGGAAAGAGGGGACTGTGGTTTTGAACAGGATGCTCTGTGATTATCAATTCTGAGATTTAGGGGCGTAGTACATCTTCCTACGTATAAATCTGGACAAAAACTGCATCGAAGCACAATTTTTGGATGTGCATGTTGATGACTATTGGATCTTATATGTTAAGTGGGTTAGGTAAATACAGCTCAAATTATTTTATAAATTGAGAAGGATCTTAGAGAGTCAATCAGAAAGCAGGCGACGGGTGATAGGAGGGGAATTTGAAAAAAATAAAATTTTAATAACCTTTGGTATATTCGTGAGTATAATTTGTTAAAAGTTATTATATATTACTTTTAATAACTCTTAAAGCCCAGCTATTTGCAATAGGAGCCTTTGAATTCATTCGAGCTAAATTGTGTTATGATATAAAGAAATATTAACATCTTAAAAGAATTGGAATTTAAGTTTGATTAACTTAAGAATGCTGTGAACCTGATGCTAATACGAATACGAATTGCTTGCTTTAGGGAAATAAATAAAAATATGTTAATTTTAATATTATAACAATCTTTTCATCTTTTAGGAAGTAGTATTTCTTTGATATATGTTCATTGCTACTTCTTTATCACAGTCTAGGGCCTATTTTGGTTATTCGTATATCTATTTGACTGTTTTTAATTGCTATTATATCTAGTTAAAACTAAAATAGTTTAGTCACATTTTGAATGATTAATTAAATGATTTAAAAATAATTATGGGCAATTTTGATAGTTGGGTAGAAGAATTATTTTTTTATCAAGATACATGTTAAAAATTATGAACCTGGCTAAATCAGCAAAAGAAAACACCCTTTTAAAATTGGAAACATTATATGAAAAAAAAGTATACTCTATTCAAAAGGAGAGTTTGTTGACCGTAGATATTATTCTAAGATGATTTTAGTTGGGGTTCGGTTGAGGTAGACCCAAAAAAAACACAAATTAAAAATAATGTATTTTTTTAATAAAGGATTATCTGCCAACGTTTCGGCTTATATTGTAAGCCATCTTCAGGGCTATCATGAAGATGAGAGAGGACGTCCTGTCCCTAAGTTCACATTTCCATGANTTAGAATGAGTCTTGGCAACACTACTTTTCTCTGTTACTGTCGTAAAGTCAAATTAGTTAACTACTTATATTCGTGTCCATATCTACATTGAAATATGGGATATTTACTTAACTTTACACTGCGTGATGGATTTTTAAAAAGATATCCTGAATAGGGTTACCTCGTCCTTCTTGTCGGCCCTTTTTCCTTTTTCCTTCATCCCTTAGCTTTTTACCTCGCTGAGAATTCCTCCCCTATTCACCATTCCTCCACCAGATAAGTCGATAAGGCTCAGTGAGAACCCGAGGGGGAGACATTGCATTAGCAACGGAATTGGGTCGAGCATGCTGAAACTTAATTCTGGAAGGAGGGGGGGGGAGGGGTGAGACCGAATTAGAGCATGCCGGCATAGGCAAACGGGAGGGGGGAAGCTTAAAGCAGGAGTGCTGACTTGGAAAAAGGATATCTACCTACATACATGACATGCTTTTGTTAATAATAGCAAATATATTAAATTTTGGTCTCACTCTGCCCCATTTTTTGCCATAGACCAACTTATTCCACGGCTCCCCAAAAAAAAAAAAAAAAAAAAAAAAAAAATTGTTATTTACCGGTGAAAGATTATCAAAATTGAAAGATGGAATCATCGCGATATAATTTATTGTTTTTTAATGTATTTAATTTTGATAGCGTTTCATCTATGTAAATGCGCCACAGTTTACCAAAATAATTACTTGTATACTATTATTTTAAAAATTTCGGACTCTAAGGCAAAAATATAATTGTTACTATTTTTTAACATAAAACAAAAAAAAAGTGTCTTTAAAATCTAATAAAATAGAGTATAGCAAGTATAAAAAATTAATGTAATATTTATTATTATTATTTTATTTTCCAAATGTAAAATAAACTCTTGTATTTTGCCTTAAAAATGGACATCTTAATCTCCCACAATATATTATCTCTAATGGAGAGTTTTTTTTGACCGTAGGTATATTTTAGATTATTAGATTTTTTTTTTGTTGGGTTCAGTCAAGGTAGATCCAAAAAAAAAAAAATACAAATTTTAAAACATTTAAACATCTGCCAACGTTTCAGCTTACATTGTAAGCCATCTTAAGGGCTCTCATGAAGGCGAGAGGTGACGTGATGTCATCTTATTCAAATCTGCATCACTGCAATTGAGATCTATTAATCTCCAAGGTCAAAAAACTCTCCACCAGTTCAGGATATTTTTTGTAAATCCTTCCAACCGTAATTCTGTAAATATCAGGTTAGTGTTAGGGGTGGCGGGGGTCTAACTAAATGTAATATGTTTTTTTTTTTTTGTTTTTTTTAAATTTGTAACTAACCTACAGTAGTAAACGTGTAAAACTGTAAACCTAATAGCACTGTAATTACTTATCGAATAGGTAAGGAACCAAGAAATTCCTGTAAATAAATGTAAATGTATTTCTGTGAACTACTATTTTAGTGCTGTTAATTAATTTCATATCAGCTCCATTAAGTTGCTTTAGGGATATTTAATTGGGGGTTTGAAATTTCAAATGTTTTACAAAACTATTAAAATAGTACAAAAAAAAATGCATTAGAATGTTCAACTGTTTTTACAGAAATTTGTATCTTTTCGTTCTCATATTTTTAATCGTTTCTGCGTAATTTCTATTTTAAAAAAATAAGATGATATTAAGCTAACATTGTTCTTAAATTATATAAAATATTGTGTTTTCTGCTATTTAATATACATGTATAATTAAAATAAGATATTCTACAATTGTAACGTTTTTGTGATGTCACAAGGTAACGGAAAAGGAAGTTATTGGAGATAGCCACCCGACCTTTACACCCATTTAACTTACTCCCTGATTTAAAAAAAATGTTCAGGACGGAACTCGAACCCGGGTTCGAGGTGTGAGACCCGGACCCCCTTGACTAAGCTTGTGCTTTTTCTTAAAAAAAATTCTGTAGTGTTTTGCAGACTATAAGAAAATACCTTTGTATAGGTATATTAACTGCATCCTTGCATATTTGAATAAAGTGATTTTATTCTATTTAAATGGCGAGAATTTTTATATTCTAAACTTTTGAAATTCCTTATCTGTTATTTGGTATTAAGTTCCATAAATGGAACCAATAGAGAGGAGTAGAATAGAGGGAAAGAGAAGGGTGGAAATTTGACAGAAAAACAACTGTAAAAAGTGAGAGAGAAAGTGAATGACAAACAGTTTAAAGTATTCTGTAACTTCTCCTGCGTAATTCATTACATTCTCATGTTTGCAAATTTATGTACCTCTTTGGCAATTAAATTTGCATTGCATAAATCCCCATAAATCATTCGTGAATGAGATTTTTCTTTTGATTAAATCTCCTTGACGAAAGATTCATAATCGATAACAGCTCTATCTCTATCACTCTCACTCTCTCTTTCTCTCTCTCACTCTCTCTGTTTCTACCACTCTTTATGCACCCACATTTTATTTTATATATATGTACTCATAGGACAGTTTTATTCACTAGTTAAAATATCAAGACTTAATTATCAAAATTCTTATTGTTAACATTAATGAAATCTTTGGACTTTTCATTATTATGTTATAACGATATTTCATTTTTCTACGTTTTGGTTAGAGAATATCTGTATATTCATCACTGAAGCACTTAATTTGAATGAGATTTAATTCCATTTTTCCCTATTTATTTATTACTGTTTATATTGATGAGAGATGGAGAGAAAAAACAGTGTGAGTGAACGACAAGGAGAGAGAAACTGAGAGATAAGCCAGGATTAGAAGGAAGCTTACAGGAGGCGTAGGACACAATGAAGAGGCAAAGAGAACAGTGTCTACGGAATCGTTATGATGCGAAGAAAATGTCTAAAGAAATTAAAAGCATAAGAGCTAAGTAAAAAACTGAGCTAGAGAGAATAAAGTGGAAGAGAATGCTAAAGGGAACAGGAAAGGCTAAAGACATAGAGAAAGAGAGAATGCAAAGCAAGAGGAAGATAAAGAGCTAAGTGAATAGAATGAGCTAAAGAGAGGGAGGAGAGAGAGAAGAAAAGAGAGAATGTTGTCTACTGAGATGCTCTGAAAGAGTACGAAACAAATTGAAGAAGCTAAAGAGCTGATTGGAAAGAAAGAGCTAAAAAAGATGTAGAGAGAAAGTGAGGAAGTGAGAACGTTACGGAAGAGCATGCTAAATAGATAAGTACATAAAAAGCTAAAGAGAGGAAGAGATAGAGAAAGAGAGAATGCAAAGGAAGAAGAAGCCAAAGATACAAGTAAATAGTGTGAACTGATGAAAAGGAGAGGTAGAGAGGAAGCAAATGCTCAGTAAAACTTCTCAAAGGGAGAGAAAAATAATTCAATTGAATAGGAAGCTTAAGAGCTAAGTGACTAGAATGAGGTCTACATATGAATTTGAGAGATTTAGAGAGAGAGAGAGTAGGTGTACCTACTGAAACGTTCAGAGTAGGAGAAGGGGTACAAAGGAATAGGCAGCTAATGAGTTGGGTTAATGAGAAAGGAAGATGGGAAGAGAGGAAGAAGGAACAAATGTGTGGAAGAGAGATTACCGATAACAGGAATTGATAGAGTGAGAGAGAGAGAGAGAGAGAGAGTAGGTGTACCTACTGAAACGTTCAGGGTAGGAGAAGGGGTACAAAGGAATAGGCAGCTAATGAGATGGGTTAATGAGAAAGGAAGATGGAAAGAGAAGAAGATGGAACAAATGTGTGGAAGAGAGATTACCGATAACAGGAATTGATAGAGAGAGAGAAAGAGAGAGAGAGAGAGAGAGAGAGAGAGAGAGAGAGAGAAGGAGCTGGAGTCCTCCACCACTGATAAGACTTAGCGCCTACGCTCAACTGCTCTTTATACGTGGAGGGGCTTAACCCTCCTACCAGGGCTTAAATCTCGCCTCCTCCTTAAGAGGATTTGGCTTCCAGTCCGAGAAATAATGACTCTTATAAGTCGTGTATGGGGGGGGGTTCCACAGCACATGCTTTCCCCGACACAATTTGTGGAATTTAAAAATGTATTTAATGAAGAGAACAGTGAGGGATTATTTGCTTTGATGTCATTCCAAGTAGTTCACTTCTGACTCTGACTCTAGAGGTATCTCTGACTTCGGAATTCTCAACAGAGGAAGGAGAGCAAATCATTTTTTTGGATATCATATTTTAAGTGATAAAAAATATCTGGGTAAAAATAAATTTATTATTATATTATTTATTTAAACATCTGCCAACGTTTCGGCTTATATTGTAAGCCATCTTCAGGGCTATCATGAAGATGAGAGAGGACGTCCTGTCCCTAAGTTCACATTTCCAGTCCTGAAGATGGCTTACAATGTAAGCCGAAACGTTGGCAGATAATCCTTTATTAAAAAAAATGCATTTTTTTTAATTTGTGTTTTTTTTTATCTACCTCGTCCGAACCCCAACTAAAATCATCTTAGTAGTATACTCTATTTTTTTGTTTTCTCCTTGTAATTTTTGCCTGAAAATCTTGTAAAGCTTTTTTAACACTGGATATAAGCATTTACATATATCTTGGAAAAGAAGCTTATTTATCTCCCTCGCGATGCATTTATTCCCTCAAATTTTTCTCGGGAGTTTAAAAAAAATGTATAAAGGCGGTACTGAAAATCAAAGTGATATCTATAGGAAAAATAATTAACTACTTCATCCCTTATTCCCTTTGGTATAAAAATAACTATTATAATAATATTGGTGTAAAATTGTAATTTTTAGAGAATTTATTTTAAATAATCATTTTGGCACTAATTCTGAAATGCAAGGACGTAATTCTCCTCTCTCTTGAGAAATTATGCACGAGGTTTATTACACTTCGGTAACCATTGACTAGACTAAGGGTGGTTAAGAATGTACAAAAATGATAGAACAATAATACTACCCACTATATTTCATCAATAGCAAATGAATTATCCACACACTAGTCTATAGGTTTATTGTTATGGGATACGGGTCAATTAAAATTAAAAACAAAAGTAAATGAAAGTTAATTTATTACAACAAATAATTATACCTAAGAATAAAAATTCAACCTACTCTTCTTACTAACTAATAGATTATTAAATGCAAAATATAAATTACTTGCAGCTAATGAATAAATTAATATGTACAAATAAATTAAATGTGCTTCTTTGAGAAGCCTCAAAGAAACTTGCTAATTACTGTCACTTATCAATCAGCAGTGCAAAGGCTACGGGCCAGCCCGACGCTCTGAGACAGACGATCTGCCACGAAATCTGTCACTGAGTTACAGTAACTTATCACTGACTCGGGTGGCTGATGGTGAGCTGTTTTTATAACTTCGTGGGAGGCCCTGACAGGCCTAGAAGATTCTAATAACGATTTCTGAGTAACTCTACTTCCGTTCTCTGTCGAAAGAAAGTTGGTGTCATCCTTCAGTTGGCCCCTTCTCTTACAGGTCTGGTCCTCACGACACCTACTTCTCTAGTCTTTAATAATATATAATATTAACCTTGTATAGTTGTTGGACATTAGCTGGACATAAAAAAAAAGTATATATGTACCTTGGTAATGAAGTGCATTTATCCCCTCTCCTCCTCGCTAATAGTTACTAAAATTATAAAATTTAATAAAACATTAATACAGAATTGCCAGACTGGCTCGGAAATTTACTAAAATTGTTGATAATGCGATTTCACCGCGATGAATAATTGGATTTCAGGTGATAACATTTGTGCCTTTGGTATCAGTAATTGGGAGTTTGGCTGGATGAGGTGGTGTGTGAACACAACAGATGCATGAATATGTATGAGACGCCTCAAAGCTGGCGATGAGGCAGGTAGGAGCCGAATATAGTCGTCTGAGGGCACCCCGTCGACCTTTGAACCTGCTGTCGCGTCACACAACTCGTGCTCCAAGAATATCCTGATTCCTCTCTGTCCTGTACAGATATCCTCCTGAGAGAAGGATTGAGCAACTACAAAGAAATGGGATTTGGAGCTTTTATCTCGCCATTCTTTTGTTTGGAACCCCTACTACTATTGGTGGGGCTTATCTGATGCGTAAATTTTAATTTTGCGGTGTAAAAGCTACAAATATACAGATGGATATTCTAATGAAATTTGACTCTTGGTTTTAATTATAAAATGAAAGGCTGAGTTCGTTATTAAGCAAAATTGGACGAATTGGAGTGAGGAATTATGAGATACGTTAAGTGCGATTAAATATTTTTCTCTACTGTTATTGTTTATTGGTAAAAAAAAAATTAATTCTACAAATATGGGAATAACATGACTTGTAGAATTCCAATGTACCTTATGAAATTTGAAATATTCAAACAGCTCATGCATGGCTGTCTTATTTACAAGTCTAACTTAAAATGATAATGATTCATCCTTATGTTGTTAAATGTTAAAGACTGAGGAAATAAGTACTGAGAGGACCAGACTTGTACAGGAAGAGGCCAATTGAAGGATGTCACCTGCTTTCATACTTCTGAAGAGGAAATTATGTTTATCCAAAAACAGCTATTAGATTCATCTAGGCCTGCCTAGTCCCTTCCAAACAGTTATATGTAAAAGCTGCTCGCCAGCGGCCCTCGAGTCAGTGTTAGTTTTTGCAGCAGAGCGTCAGGCTGATCGTTGTCTTTGCAGTACCGGTAACAGTGGAGTGTTAAGTGACAGTAATTAGTTAGTGCATACAATTTAGCAAGTTATTTTTAGGCCTCTTTGTCAATAAGCACATTTAATTAATTTCTACATATCTGTTTATTAGCTGTAAGCAATTTATCTATTTCATTTACTTATTTATTAGTTAGTAAGAGCAATATGTTCGATTGTTATCTGTAATTATTATTATAAAAAATTAACTTCAATTTCTCTTTGTTCTTAATTATTATTGACCCATAGCCCATAACATAAATATAGCCGAAGAAGGGAAATAATAAGCTAGCAAGCTATTTTAAGCAGATTGTTCATATAAATCTCTTTTGAAAATAAGTGAAACCCAATATTTCTTTATATGGAAGGAGAGGGGGGGGGGAGGCTCTAGTGGGGAGACTTAGAGAAAGGAGTAGGTGGAGACAGAGATGGAGTGTAGAGAAGGGAGGAAGATAAATCTAATAAGAAACGAATGGTAGAGGAGCGCCGTGGAATTCCGGCCAATATCAGCTCTATCCAAGATGGCGGCCTCGTCTCCTACGACTACCGAGCTAAAACTTCTTCTCTGCTAAGTGTTATTGGAAGGGGAAGTGTTGCGGTCACGCAGGAGTCGCGTAAACTGAGCCAATTTCCCACCATCATTGGTATTTGTGTTGAAATTTAAGTTTCTGCTAAACGTGCATCTGTGACATCACTCCTGAAAAGTTAAATTAGCTTAGATGATAGGATCTCAGATTTCAAAAGAAATTTTCGGGTGAAGAAGTGGGCTTCTATAATCCTTGCATAAAATGAAATTCGCTTCAAAATATATGATTAATCAATTTTTTTTCCTCTTAGAAAATTCAAGTACATTATAAAAACACTTTTATTTGCATTTAAGATACTTTGAGTTTAAATTACAATTTTGACTTCTAAACCGTTTAAATGGGTCTGTACAAATTTGGATTTCAGGCAAACTTCCCCTTCCACTAAGATTATTTCTTTTTCTTTTCTTTTTTGAATAAAATGGAAAAAAATAAAATAAATAAGGATTAACAAGTGAATAGACAGTAAGGTTATCGTTATGCTTCATAACCCGATTCGAAGCCCCTGGAAGGCAGAGAGGTAGGAAATATGGTTTGGGAATATTGGTATATGTTAACCTTTGAACTTGCTATTGTTTTAATACAAGTTAAATTTATATAACGAATAAGGCTTAGGAAGGATGTGTAATTGTCCGTTAAATTTAGTTTGGAATTATTATGTTATTTATATAATTTTGCTTTAAACTTAAATAAAATATTTAGTTAAATTGAACTAGATATAAAATGTGTTATAGTTTGTAATTACTTTAGTATCCTATTGTTTTAAATAGGATGTTGTTAATTTATAATTAATGTGATTAACAATATTATTAGATGAGTAATGAATACCGAGTCGGCTCTAATTAATAGCTATTCCTCTATTTGTTTTTTTTTTGTTTTGTAATAAAAAATATTTCTTTTGTATTATTTACAAAATATATAAATAGACGGTGCGTAAACTGTAAGCCATATTCCGTTACTACATGATCCTTTTGACTGATTTTTCTTTCGTTTTTTTCTTCCCCAGTAATATGCCTCTCCCCCCCCCCACCCCATTAAATTATTTTCAAAGGGAAGCCTGATGGTCTCCTACTAAAAATTTTACGAAACGAAAATTCATCTACCAACTTTCTTTTATATATTAAAATTGGTTCCTAATTTATTCTTATAGAAAATTAAATTTTAAGAAGGTTTCATTTATTTTTCATTTTCAATATTCCTCCTCGCTTTCATTTAATAGAATGTTTTCAAAAAGAGTATCATCGTTTATATTAGTGAAGAGACAAGTACAAAAATGTTGAAGGTATCGGCAAGGAGTATAGTGAAGTACGGAGGAATCGCCGTATAGGATGTGCCTATCATACTTTAGGATTCAAAATTTAGTTAATCTCTTTTTAGATTTATTTTTCGCAGAGATTACTTCAAACTTTAACGTAGCTCTGATGATGATCCGTAGATCGAAATTTTAGAATCCTTAAATAAATAATATCCAATTATTTTTGCTGCCTTTTTTTTTTACTTAGATAAAAATGTATGTTTTTCTTTTATATTATTTTATGTTTTTTTTTTTTACTTTTATTTATTACATATCTGTTAATATAAAAACATATTGCAATATGATTAAATGAAGAAATATAAATAACACAATGACATTCGCAAGAGGGTAAAAGGTGACCAATGGCAACACTCTGAAATTAAATACAAATTATATTCCCAAGAGGTCACAAGTCCATCTTTTTTTGATTCGACGGGGAGGATTGTAGGGGTTGAAGTTGGAAGGCAAGGTCTGTGCTAGTGGATTAGGATGGTATGGCAGTTTACTGTGGATGAGGGTGAAGCGGGGAGAAATGAGGTCTTGAACAAAAGGGATATTAAGATCGTGGTGAAGGGATGAATTGGATACATAAAGGAGAGCATTGGATTGGGTGTTGGATTGAAAGGACTGGATTCGTTGGATGTTGAAAGGCTTGGCGGCACCCCAGATTTCTATTTATCTTCATTGTAATATAGAAAATAAGAAACATTATTTAAAATTGTGTTCTTTAATGTTTACTAAAACCTCATATTTTGGAAGATGTTTTTAGAATATAAATAGGAAAGTTGAACGCCTCATGCCTTCCACCCCTCTTGTTACTTTAGAATGAGTCTTGGCAACACTACTTTTCTCTGTTACTGTCGTAAAGTCAAATTAGTTAACTACTTATATTCGTGTCCATATCTACATTGAAATATGGGATATTTACTTAACTTTACACTGCGTGATGGATTTTTAAAAAGATATCCTGAATAGGGTTACCTCGTCCTTCTTGTCGGCCCTTTTTCCTTTTTCCTTCATCCCTTAGCTTTTTACCTCGCTGAGAATTCCTCCCCTATTCACCATTCCTCCACCAGATAAGTCGATAAGGCTCAGTGAGAACCCGAGGGGGAGACATTGCATTAGCAACGGAATTGGGTCGAGCATGCTGAAACTTAATTCTGGAAGGAGGGGGGGGGAGGGGTGAGACCGAATTAGAGCATGCCGGCATAGGCAAACGGGAGGGGGGAAGCTTAAAGCAGGAGTGCTGACTTGGAAAAAGGATATCTACCTACATACATGACATGCTTTTGTTAATAATAGCAAATATATTAAATTTTGGTCTCACTCTGCCCCATTTTTTGCCATAGACCAACTTATTCCACGGCTTGCCAAAAAAAAAAAAAAAAAAAAAAATTGTTATTTACCGGTGAAAGATTATCAAAATTGAAAGATGGAATCATCGCGATATAATTTATTGTTTTTTAATGTATTTAATTTTGATAGCGTTTCATCTATGTAAATGCGCCACAGTTTACCAAAATAATTACTTGTATACTATTATTTTAAAAATTTCGGACTCTAAGGCAAAAATATAATTGTTACTATTTTTTAACATAAAACAAAAAAAAAGTGTCTTTAAAATCTAATAAAATAGAGTATAGCAAGTATAAAAAATTAATGTAATATTTATTATTATTATTTTATTTTCCAAATGTAAAATAAACTCTTGTATTTTGCCTTAAAAATGGACATCTTAATCTCCCACAATATATTATCTCTAATGGAGAGTTTTTTTTGACCGTAGGTATATTTTAGATTATTAGATTTTTTTTTTGTTGGGTTCAGTCAAGGTAGATCCAAAAAAAAAAAAATACAAATTTTAAAACATTTAAACATCTGCCAACGTTTCAGCTTACATTGTAAGCCATCTTAAGGGCTCTCATGAAGGCGAGAGGTGACGTGATGTCATCTTATTCAAATCTGCATCACTGCAATTGAGATCTATTAATCTCCAAGGTCAAAAAACTCTCCACCAGTTCAGGATATTTTTTGTAAATCCTTCCAACCGTAATTCTGTAAATATCAGGTTAGTGTTAGGGGTGGCGGGGGTCTAACTAAATGTAATATGTTTTTTTTTTTTTGTTTTTTTTAAATTTGTAACTAACCTACAGTAGTAAACGTGTAAAACTGTAAACCTAATAGCACTGTAATTACTTATCGAATAGGTAAGGAACCAAGAAATTCCTGTAAATAAATGTAAATGTATTTCTGTGAACTACTATTTTAGTGCTGTTAATTAATTTCATATCAGCTCCATTAAGTTGCTTTAGGGATATTTAATTGGGGGTTTGAAATTTCAAATGTTTTACAAAACTATTAAAATAGTACAAAAAAAAATGCATTAGAATGTTCAACTGTTTTTACAGAAATTTGTATCTTTTCGTTCTCATATTTTTAATCGTTTCTGCGTAATTTCTATTTTAAAAAAATAAGATGATATTAAGCTAACATTGTTCTTAAATTATATAAAATATTGTGTTTTCTGCTATTTAATATACATGTATAATTAAAATAAGATATTCTACAATTGTAACGTTTTTGTGATGTCACAAGGTAACGGAAAAGGAAGTTATTGGAGATAGCCACCCGACCTTTACACCCATTTAACTTACTCCCTGATTTAAAAAAAATGTTCAGGACGGAACTCGAACCCGGGTTCGAGGTGTGAGACCCGGACCCCCTTGACTAAGCTTGTGCTTTTTCTTAAAAAAAATTCTGTAGTGTTTTGCAGACTATAAGAAAATACCTTTGTATAGGTATATTAACTGCATCCTTGCATATTTGAATAAAGTGATTTTATTCTATTTAAATGGCGAGAATTTTTATATTCTAAACTTTTGAAATTCCTTATCTGTTATTTGGTATTAAGTTCCATAAATGGAACCAATAGAGAGGAGTAGAATAGAGGGAAAGAGAAGGGTGGAAATTTGACAGAAAAACAACTGTAAAAAGTGAGAGAGAAAGTGAATGACAAACAGTTTAAAGTATTCTGTAACTTCTCCTGCGTAATTCATTACATTCTCATGTTTGCAAATTTATGTACCTCTTTGGCAATTAAATTTGCATTGCATAAATCCCCATAAATCATTCGTGAATGAGATTTTTCTTTTGATTAAATCTCCTTGACGAAAGATTCATAATCGATAACAGCTCTATCTCTATCACTCTCACTCTCTCTTTCTCTCTCTCACTCTCTCTGTTTCTACCACTCTTTATGCACCCACATTTTATTTTATATATATGTACTCATAGGACAGTTTTATTCACTAGTTAAAATATCAAGACTTAATTATCAAAATTCTTATTGTTAACATTAATGAAATCTTTGGACTTTTCATTATTATGTTATAACGATATTTCATTTTTCTACGTTTTGGTTAGAGAATATCTGTATATTCATCACTGAAGCACTTAATTTGAATGAGATTTAATTCCATTTTTCCCTATTTATTTATTACTGTTTATATTGATGAGAGATGGAGAGAAAAAACAGTGTGAGTGAACGACAAGGAGAGAGAAACTGAGAGATAAGCCAGGATTAGAAGGAAGCTTACAGGAGGCGTAGGACACAATGAAGAGGCAAAGAGAACAGTGTCTACGGAATCGTTATGATGCGAAGAAAATGTCTAAAGAAATTAAAAGCATAAGAGCTAAGTAAAAAACTGAGCTAGAGAGAATAAAGTGGAAGAGAATGCTAAAGGGAACAGGAAAGGCTAAAGACATAGAGAAAGAGAGAATGCAAAGCAAGAGGAAGATAAAGAGCTAAGTGAATAGAATGAGCTAAAGAGAGGGAGGAGAGAGAGAAGAAAAGAGAGAATGTTGTCTACTGAGATGCTCTGAAAGAGTACGAAACAAATTGAAGAAGCTAAAGAGCTGATTGGAAAGAAAGAGCTAAAAAAGATGTAGAGAGAAAGTGAGGAAGTGAGAACGTTACGGAAGAGCATGCTAAATAGATAAGTACATAAAAAGCTAAAGAGAGGAAGAGATAGAGAAAGAGAGAATGCAAAGGAAGAAGAAGCCAAAGATACAAGTAAATAGTGTGAACTGATGAAAAGGAGAGGTAGAGAGGAAGCAAATGCTCAGTAAAACTTCTCAAAGGGAGAGAAAAATAATTCAATTGAATAGGAAGCTTAAGAGCTAAGTGACTAGAATGAGGTCTACATATGAATTTGAGAGATTTAGAGAGAGAGAGAGTAGGTGTACCTACTGAAACGTTCAGAGTAGGAGAAGGGGTACAAAGGAATAGGCAGCTAATGAGTTGGGTTAATGAGAAAGGAAGATGGGAAGAGAGGAAGAAGGAACAAATGTGTGGAAGAGAGATTACCGATAACAGGAATTGATAGAGTGAGAGAGAGAGAGAGAGAGAGAGTAGGTGTACCTACTGAAACGTTCAGGGTAGGAGAAGGGGTACAAAGGAATAGGCAGCTAATGAGATGGGTTAATGAGAAAGGAAGATGGGAAGAGAGGAAGATGGAACAAATGTGTGGAAGAGAGATTACCGATAACAGGAATTGATAGAGAGAGAGAAAGAGAGAGAGAGAGAGAGAGAGAGAGAGAGAGAGAGAGAAGGAGCTGGAGTCCTCCACCACTGATAAGACTTAGCGCCTACGCTCAACTGCTCTTTATACGTGGAGGGGCTTAACCCTCCTACCAGGGCTTAAATCTCGCCTCCTCCTTAAGAGGATTTGGCTTCCAGTCCGAGAAATAATGACTCTTATAAGTCGTGTATGGGGGGGGGTTCCACAGCACATGCTTTCCCCGACACAATTTGTGGAATTTAAAAATGTATTTAATGAAGAGAACAGTGAGGGATTATTTGCTTTGATGTCATTCCAAGTAGTTCACTTCTGACTCTGACTCTAGAGGTATCTCTGACTTCGGAATTCTCAACAGAGGAAGGAGAGCAAATCATNTTTAATTTATACAATTCATGTAACTCTGTTTTCAAGGTAGAAATTATAGAAAAGTAACATATAGTTGGGAAACGCACAACGGCATTATTATCCTTATTTCAATGGGAAGTATGAAAAATATAAATAAAAAAAACAGAGGGAATACAAGACCAAGGCGAATATATCCCCAATATTGTGAAGTACTCTTGAACTCCTACCTTGAATTGAGTTAAGTCTGTCCAACTTAACAAGCGACTCAGTCAAGGATTGCCCTAGCCACTTCAATGTACTATCTGTCCTTCTTTTCCTTCAGCTCTTGTAGACTCAGGACATTGTAGACATATGGAAAAACTAGTCGAGATAAATTTCTTTACAAATCTTTTTACATTTCAATCCTTCACGGCATTAAAAATCAGATGAATGTGTGCATTTTAAATTTATTTCTTTTGGGTTTAACCTAAAATGCGGACTGACATGAATTAATAAATTAATTAGTAAATAATTAATTTTTGGATAAAGTACCAAGATGCCAAAGTCTACTTGTCAGCAGACAAATAAAATTGATAAAAATATATCTTCCTAAGGCCACATGACCAAGAAATAAAAAAGAAGGAAGGGCTCTACAACCCTCCTAACAAAAAATATGTTTTATATAATATTTTATATTGCAAAAAAATATATTATGTAAAATTTATGGCTTATATACTCCTACAAGCTTTTGTATATATACAGCTGGTTTTGTCAGAACTTAAAAATTAAAATACCCAGGACGTTTATTTATGATGTTTTTATTTAAGAATGCATAATCCGAAAATATAGGTTATTTTTCTTATTTTTTGTTCATTAAAAGTTATATTTTATATTTAAAGTTTTAACAAAAATTGTGCTAAGAAATTAATTTTGATTTTAACACGAGTAGGATAAGCTAATTAAAGAAGGACACACACAGAAAATACAATAATAAATAAATTTTTACCTCGAAAAATGAAATTCAATTAAATTAAAATAATGATGTAAGTTGTTGTATGTAATCCCACTTTAAATTTTATACAAGAAATGCAAGGAGAGAGCCAAAAAAAAATCTTACTATCTCAGCCGGGATACGAACCCCGGGTCTCCTGCATTCCGAGCAAGTATCTTACCCGAAAAGCTGGTGACCCGGGTTCGTTTCCCGGCTGAGGTAAGATTTCTTTTTCTGGCTCCCTTTGCATTTCCTGTTTATGAATTAAATTATTTTATTGCAATTTGATATTGTTCTCATAACAATCTTATAATTTTGAAGAAAAGACTTAGTAAAAGTCAGAAAAAAACAACAAACAAACGATTGAAAAGTTTTCATTAAATCATCTAACTGCGGCTTCTAGCCCTTAATGTCTAAAATATTTTCATCTCTAACTTGGTTTGCTAGAAGATGATCAAAAACAATTTTTTTTTTTTTGTATTATTTTTCAAATTTCGTACGCTATAGTGCGTGTAGGCAAAATTATTAATACATCTTCTAATTATGTTTCAGTAGTTGCTTCCTGGTTCCAATTGGAATAGCTTGATTTTCTTACTTTCTTATCTTATATTGTCATTTAAAGAAGACGTTTTGAAGATAAGGCTATCTCATTATTAATTTTACCTCGGCTCTCGACCGCCATTGTATGCATATTGGGGTCGTGCTGACGGTTGAATTGCGGATGGAATGAAGTGTGATGTAGACAGAGAAATATAATTTGCACGAATAGAATGTTTTCGCAGATAACTCACTACTGATTAGGGATGATTAGGGGTGATTAAGGGTGCGACTCATTACTAGGGTTTCACTACTAATGGAGTGTGTGGTCATAATTTAGTTGTAAATAAGGATTTTGGGATTTTGTGATGCCAACTGCCGAGAGTGCGCTAGGAAAAGTAAATATATTTGTCACCCATAAGTTGCACAAACTTGGCAGATTCCCCGTGTATCCTTTGGATAGATATAAACAAAAGTTAGTGACAAATTATATCTTACAAACCGGAAAGGACAATTAATGTAAGACTGCAAAAGCTGGCTCTAGACAGTTTGGGAGAAAGGAATGAGAGAAGTGCTTTAATTTTAATACTTACTTTTCTGAATGTTTTCCAATATTATACGCTTTCCGTTAAAAAGTTAACATAGGAGTTAAAAATAAAAACATAATTTTTCCACCTATTATTTTCCATAAATTACTTTCAATAAACTACGATGAGCTTGGTAAATTTCTATTTTTTTTTCACATCATTTTTAATAATATATAACTTATAAGGTTTTTTAATCGTTTGTTCAAGTGTATTGTTTTTAGGTGTTTTCATTAATTCATAAGAAACACATAAAAACTTTAGAGGGAAATTTAGTGTGAAAATATATTTTAAAGATTTCTTGATCTAGGCTCTAAAGTATGAATAAATAATAAATAGGCAAAAGAAATTCTGATATATATCTATCAATATATTTTTCAGCTATATCTTATTTGGAATATTAAGAATTTGACTATTAAATATTTTTCTACGGTTGGATGTATTGACTTCTATTTTACAATTTTTTATTTATTTTATTTTATTCTTTACGGATTGTAATAAATATTAGACTTCTCACTGACCGTCTGGGTCAAATAGGATTCCTACCAATTCGGTTTGGATTATTTAATAGACTAAGTCAATAAGGGCCCAACACTAACACAATGTCACTATTGACTGAAGGGTCAACCCGCCTTAAGAAAAGAAAAAAAAATTATAAAGTTGCTGTCAATTATTTCATATGCTCTTCCTCTCAACTATTGTTGTGTTTCATTATTTAAAAAATTAAATATTCTTTAATCTAATATGACATTTATTCTTATTTTCCTTCTTTTTTGGATGGTATACAATAATGTAAAGCATAATTAAATAAATAATACATAATATAATAAATAATGAAAACAACTTTAAATTAGGTGTAAACTTCGTGAATTATTAAGACAGTAACAAGTTAAAAATAAATAGCATACCTAAGATGATTTTAGTTGGGGTTCGGTCGAGGTAGATCCAAAAAAACACAAATTTAAAAAAATGTATTTTTTTTAATAAAGGATTATCTGCCAACGTTTCGGCTTACATTGTACGCCATTTTCAGGGCTGTAGAAGATGGCTTACAATGTAAGCCGAAACGTTGGCAGATAATCCTTCATTAAAAAAATACATTTTTTTTAAATTGTGTTTTTTTGGATCTACCTCGACCGAACCCCAACTAAAATCATCTTAGAATAATATCTACGGTCAACAAACTCTCATTTTAAATAGCATACCTTCTATTATCCGTCTTCACTGCTTTCTGCAAACCATCTTCTATTGGTAAACGCTTTCGGACATTGTCCATCCTCGTGGCCGATTACATGTGTTCTCTGTCACTGTCTGTATTCAACTTGAATAGATAGTGACAGTGACCACATGTATTCGGCCTAGAAGATGGACAATGTCCGAAAGCGCTCGCCAACAGAAGATGGTTTGCAGAAACCAATGAAGACGGATAAAAGAAGGTATGATAGTTCTATATTCATTGGTAGTGAAAATAACCCTTTAGATTATTTACCTAAAAATAAATAAATAGTAATATATGAAAGAAAATAAAATTTAAAAAATAGAACAACAAATTCATTACTTAATTTCAAAGTAGGCTTCAAAGAAATTTTTGAAGTCTTTTACAAATATTTTAATATCTTAAAGGTAAATCTATGTATATTTTGGATTTTATTTGATATTTTTTAATTTTGGCCTGTCAGCAGAGGTCATTCTTAAATAATTTATTAGTACTTATCCTCAAGTTAACCTGAGAGAATTTTTTAGTTGACTTGAAGATAAATAGTTGAAATTTCTTTAGTTAACTTGTAGCGTTGAAGTGTGGATTTAAGCATGGATGGCTTATATTACAGTAGCTTAGCTGAAATACCGCAGAGGTGTACTTGTCTTCCTCTGAGATCTAGGTATCCTGAGGAGATTTACGTAGAGAAGAAGCATATTTCCACGGACGAGCACCACACCCACCTTCTTGAGTATCACCTGAGTCTGTTCATTACGGCGTCTGACCTCCCACGCCTCCTCCAGTGTCACTAATGACTCTCTTCTCCACCGCCTCACTAACGACGCAGAATAACCCCCCACTCCCCTGCACTTTGCATTCTTCCTCCACGCTCTTCAGAAACTTCTCTGTCGGGCAGCAAGTAGAGCGAGGTACACTGGGATTTCAAATTAATTATCACCAATTAATCTACCGTCTCCATATCCAATTATATCCACCAATTCCTCATATATTTCTTAATTTGAATTTGGTCACAAACTTCCTCTAAATCCATCAAGCGATTCACATTAGTACCATAACGCAAATTTTTGTACGTTTTTACAAATCTTCACTGACCCTACTCAAGAGAGGCTAAAAGATCATGCGTTGAAAATTACACCCTCACACACTCATAGAAACGGATCCCCTCAGCTAATCCGGTGTCCCTAAAAATTGTTTAAATAACTGCAATTTTAAAATAACAAAAGTGTGGATGAAACAAAAGTTTAGTGTAGAAAATAGAACTAGTAAAGAAGAATGTATGCAATACATATACATTAAGTATGGTAAAATATGTTTCTTATTTTTGTCAATAAAATTTTTGTGAGAATCTCAACAGTCGCTGCTTAAAAATCTTTACTATCACTGTTTTTATTTATTCATTTTTAATTGTTTTAAATAACCAATTATAATAGATGTAAATGGAATTTTTAACTTTTTTATTCTTTACGTTCTTAAATGTCAGCTTTAATATATTTTTTTTTAAAGAATAATATGCTAAAATTCTCAAAGCTTAAAGAGAAATAGTATTTTATAATGATTGACTTTGATTAAAATGAACGGTTGCATTCGCTCGAAGAGAGATTCTACTAAAACATCAACCTTATCATTTTTTTTAAATTAAATCATTGGAAAATTGACACTTTATTAAAAAATAAATTGAAGTATTTTAAATTAATTATTTTCGACATTTTTTTCACTCAGAAATCAAATATAAACTGATATACATATTAGATTTTTCAATTTCTTCTTCATGCAAACTTCGTGTAATTCCTTCCCATATAAAATTTCAGCAATTAAGGCAATGATACTGAGCACAAACTTAACTAAAGTCATTCAAAGTTAAACCGAAGTATTTAGTGAAGTTACTGAGTGAAGTGCTAATTGAATTCAGCAAAGTTATATACTACATTCCATGTCATGCTGGATATATTGCTGAAACAAGTCATTATTTATATGTTAGATGCCACATAGCTAATCAAATCTTATAATTAATTGTATAAAATAACATCAAAATATTTCAACACTTCAGATAACAAAAATTTACGGTAAACAAATTTATGAAAGCAGAAATAGAAATTTAAAAAATCCAAAGACTTTTGAATAATGATTGCAATAAAAGAAACGATTTATTTGTAACACTCTTAACAACGCCTAGCTTAAAAATTATGACAACTATAAAAAACTTATTGTAAATGTTATAATAAATTTTATACGTACAGTGTAGTGGAACAAGTGTACACATAGATGTTTAGGTATGTTAAACTAAGTTGATAAATTTTCAGCACAACCATTATAATACGGACAATCTTCAATAAATTAGCCATCACAAATAAATTTATATAATACCTGTTTATTTGTAATATCTGTATATACTGGTATATGAGAAAAAACATTTTCTTTGTATATTAGTTCTGAAGAAGAAGAAAAATACATTTTTATAAATTTTGGTCTAGCTGAAGTTTTTATACACTGTGACAAAGACCCTCAGTAACCTTCATGTTACCTCTGTTTATTCAAGATAAATCTTATAAGAATCTCAAAAAATACAAATAATTCTTTAGATATTATTTTTTAGAATAACTAATACTATTTGACTCTGAGATCCGCTAGTTGCTCTCATTTTGTATGGAAAGTTGTGTACTTTGATGAAGGTGAAGGAGTAGAAGTGACAAAGGAAATCTCAGATAATTGTGTTGTGGCTGTAATCTTATCAGCTGAGAGCTTAGACACACAGCTGTGCACGACGGGAATCCCTCGTTCGGCTTCAGCGTCCGCGACGGTACATCGCTTCCACATCTCGGAGAGATCGATACCAAGAACCTTATCATTTACTTTTATCTCTCTCTCGCGATTCTCTTCTTATCTCCAGGTCGCCAGCCTATCATTTTCTTATACGCCCTTTTCTCTCTCCTTTCGTCCCTCATAATGTATCTCTTCTCTCTCTCTCTCTCTCTCTCTCTCTCTCTCTCTCCCCCTCACCCCTCTCATTCTCTCTTCTCTCACTCTCTCTCATTCTCTATCTCTCTCTCTGTCTCATCGTCTTTACTTCGCTTCTTCGCACTTTTTCTCCTCTTTGTTGACTTAATTATTCTTTAATTAATAAAATTAAACATGGAAGAGAGGTTTTAAAGAGCTACTCTGAGAAGAATTTTCAGATACTGTCTTAAGTATTAATTTATGCTTTGCCGATATTAATATTTTAATATTTATTAGGTTCTAAGTCTAAAATCAATATTAATATTCTGTTGTATTCTTTTAAAATAAAAAGGATATTAAACAGAATACAGTTTCTTAAAATTAAATGAACAAGCGGTGCAGAATAATACTACAATACTTTAGGTGCATATGAATGTCTTGCTTGAAGCTGCAAGTCCATAGAGCAATGAATGTCAGATATACAATCTACAATATATCAAACTAAATATAACATATTCAAAAAATGAAAATTAAAAAAAAGTTATAAAAATGCATCAGGAGATACTATTTATATAACATAATTATAAAAAATATATAAAAGACGTTTAATAAATAAAGATAGAACACAATGTAATAATTTCATAAAATTTGTGTAATTAAATACAATTATTTTAATGCAACAAAATAAACAATGTATTAACAATACAATATATTACACTATATATTACAATGTATACAACAATACAAACGGGTTTTAATATGCTTATATTGTATTATATCGAAATATATCCGCAACCATTTGAAAGACGGGTTCTAGAGCAGAGTCAACATCTTAAATGTTAATCATGGAATAGTTTTTTTTTATTGTTGTTTTCAAATCTAATCTTTCATTTTTCACGAACTTTAAGATTCTCATTAAAAGTCTATTGACAAAAATAAAATAAAAATAATAACAAAATATTACAAAAAAATCAAAATTCAAACGACTGAGAATTAAAATTGACCGTCCTTCCTCTGTTGTACAATTCTACATAACTTGTGCCTCCTCCGTTATCACATGGTGGTGTGTGGTTTAAATACTACGGATATATTGGAAATCAAAGAGGTCCTGCAAATTTACCATATTAGCTAATTCTGCAGATATGAAGCTGTTCAGGTTTATGACTTCCTTTTTTTTGGGGGGGGGGGGGGGG
>KZ807083.1:625387-646043 GCA_000696205.2 Oncopeltus fasciatus
GTAAAAAATACTGTTTTCAACATACCTCGACCGAAACCCAACTAAAATCATCTTAGAATAATATCTACGGTCAACAAACTCTCATTTTGTTTTCAACATATTTTTCTTCCTTAATTTCCAAAATTAAAACAGAACTTAGAAATATTTCTACTAAAAGAAGAAAAGCTCGTAAAACCTCCTCTTCTCGAAAGGAGACCTTATTTATAAATTTAGAAACAAATGAAGTGAGGAAAATGTGTGGCAAAGGACGTGGAAGGAAAAGGTACTTGTTCGTTGAATCGGTCAAAGGGAGAAGAATGTTGCCTTATTTCGGAAAATAAGTTAATAATAACATAATTTACAGATAAATAATAATCTACAATATTTCAAATATAATATTTAAAAAAGTTTTTATTTATATAAAAGTATGGTTCGTTTGTGAAAGGCCTTACTGTAAACTGACAGAATTAATGTCAATATTTATACTTTTAATGGAATCTCACTCCAGGGCAATTTATTTTATTTTTTTTTAATGTCCGTTAAAAGATAAATTCTGGTGGAAAACAAATAAATAACTCTCTCCCAATCGAATATTACATCTAACTGCATGATAAAACAGAAGGGTGAACCATTGAAGTGTCTCAACGCTTAATACCTTTAATAATTCACATCAATAAAGTAAATAAAATAAAAAAAAAATGCAATGAAAAATAAATTTATTTATTTTAACTGTCAATTAAATTCTAACTTTATCTGTATTTGCATTCATTTAATATTATTAATCAAGAGGGAGGACAAAATTAAACGTTTTATGTGTATATCATAATATTTAAATTTAAAAATGATTTTTTTCTTAATAAAAAGTAATTAAACTGTTTAAAATAATTGTTAAAATAATTTATTGTTGTTTTTTTTACCATGATTGAGTCTATGCTTTATTCTAATATCTATAGTACATGAAATTTTATGATGGATAAATAGGAATCTACTTTGCATTTGTCTGGGGTAATTTTTATAAATATACGTGTGAATTAAAAAATTGTTCAGAAAATTTCAAATACTAATTTAATTGGTTTTTGAATAAATATTGAATTTAGACATTTGTAAATAGTTAAAATGCATTTATTAATTTATAAGAAATTCATATAAAGAAGATTTACAAATTTTGTTTGTCTAGTGGTGAAAGTGATGAAAATTGTCTACCACCAGAAAAGGATATGTAGAAGGATTTTTTTAATTTTTATCAACTGGCAACTTAAATAGAAGATTCTCCACTTTCAGAAGAAGATTTAATAATTCAGTTTGAAAATGGATTAATTACAATATATTGATTCTTAGCTCCTCTATGAGGTGTGTTAAAAAAAAAAAAATTATTTTCAACACCCAGTAGATTATTATTCTTCCTGGAGATAAGGTTGTAATTTGTCTCTGCCTGTGTTTTTGCTCCTTTTAGAACATTTATAATTTTTGCCACAGATATTGCATGGCTCTTCAAATTAATAAATTGTTTTCCCCATGATTCTCTGAGTATAGTAGAATTCATTATATCAAAAAGGATTAGTAGATATTGTTCTTGAATGAAGGGGTAATTGTTTGTTTTTTTTTTGCTTTAAATAGCCAAGGAGAGACCCCAAATCATTGCATAACATGTCATAACAGTTCCCTGCTTGAAAGATCCTTATAGCTATAGTATTTTACTTTGTGGNGTTCATTTTGGGTATCATTCTTCACTGAGAATCTGAATTTTGGGAATTAACAGAACGGTGTGCTAACCACACACTTTCTCTAGTGAGTCGCCGTTTCGAGAATAAATATATTCTAACTATAGAATCCCCGTGGTATGGCTCTATGTCTTATAGCCTGGACTGATTTAATGAAAGAAAAATGAAGAGTTCAAAATATAGCCGCGTTATAGTTCAAATGTGAACAGCTTCATTAATACATCTGTTTCATGTGATATATAGTCTTTATTAAATCGAGAGTTTTTTACTAAGAAAAATTTTATTTAATTTTTTTTTAAGAGAGGATTATTAGGAATTCGGTCTTGGTAGTTGAAGATTTAAAAAATAATTCGTAACCAAAACTTTTTGATTACAAATTAGTTTTTAATTCTTCAACAGACAAGACCGAATTCCTGACAATCCTCTCTTCAAAATACTTGACGGCCAACAAATTTAGCTCCAAATTTTTTTTTTCTATTGCGCATCGACTGCTAGTGGTAATTAGCGCAGCTGTCTGCTGTTATGTGTGCAATAAGCCAACTGTCTGGGAGGATAATGAAATAAAAAAATTTTCTTTAAATTGTACTCTTTTTTGGATCAACCTTGACGGAAGCCCAACAAATTCTGTACTAATACTCTTTTTCATACTCTCCGTCGAATGAGACGTGATAAGGAGGAGGAAGCCAGCCCTTGCCGGGAGGGTAGTCCGTGAGCAGTGTGCCATTCTCCGAGAATGAAGTCTTCGATAGCGGGAGGGGCATTGTCTGGAGACAGGGGCAATATCGGCGGAGGCCAACACGCCTCTCCTCCCAGCCCATTCCCCACACCCCCTAGAGAGAGGATTAGTTCCAAACAATCCCCTCTCTTATCGTCGGCAAACACTCCCAAGCTCGCCGGCAATCGTCAGCCGTCTCTCTTGGAATTATACTCCTGGCTGAGCACGTGTCATTCCTCCTTATGAAGGATATCTGTCTCCGGGAACGCAGGAGTTCTAGTGAACGTAGCTATTCAACCTTGGTCTCATGGCACAGTTTTCAGATTAAATTTGACAGGTCCTTTTCTTAATTATAAAACGAAAGGCTATGTTTCCTATTTTGAGAATTAGTATGAATAGGAAGGGCTGGTAACGAATACCTGCTTAGCTGATTTTCAACGCCTTATCAATACATACAAACTATTGTAGAATGAAATTCAAGTAGTTTTTTTTCTCTTTAAAGTCAATAGAGGGATATATAATTAATAAGCCATAAATATGGTCAAAAATATATTATAGTTTAGATAATTTGGACTGTATTCAAACTAGCTTTAATAATTTACAAATAATGGTACTAAATTCGGTATATGAGGCATATTCCACAAAAACTAATGGCTGAGAAACAAATCTGACGAATAGAAGAGGAGGTTTGGCAAAATATCTTCGTTATTTATGTAGTTAGAAACAATACATAAAATATAGTAAATTTTCGGACATTTACATCTTTACCAATTTTACAAAAGAGCTTAAGATAATTAAGAATGCAGCGTTGAGGGTTTGAATAACAATTAAAAACATTGACATTACTATTAAGAATATATTTGTCGAATATCATGCCATTCCATCATTAACAGTTAACTCTTTACCAATCTTCTACTTACTATAGCAAATTATAGGATGTCATTCCTGTGGACTTTTAATAAATAAAAAATATATTAAAAATATCTCTGGGATAAATGTTGTAAAAATGGTAAAATAAAAGCAGTTGGCACCCTAGGTTTTTATTGTTTCGAGCGTTTAGTTTATCTACTGTAGGAATTGACTTCTGCAGTTATTTTATTTGGCGCCATTCTAGCTGTTGGGTTCCGTTGGGTCACGCAATTCTGACGTTACGGGTTCGAATCCCGCCCAAGGCAAGATTTCGTCAATAAATTATAGCTTGTCCTGAGCCATGGATGTTTAGAATGGGGTGGCAACCAACCTGTAGATATAGCCCCTCCCTCCATGCCCCCAAGTGGTTGAAAGGTTAACACTTAAAGAAAGAAAAAAAAAGATTATTTTTATCATCTTAGAGGTGTTCTTCTTGGGCACCGGGTTGGCTGAGGTGATCGGTTGGCGTCTAGTAATCCTGGCGATGCAGGTTTGAGTCCCGTCCTGGGCAACCCTCTATCAAGAAATTAAACCATAGAAAATCTAGAGTCCGACTGTTAGCTGTATCTCAGTTTTAACTCTCATTCCCCCCTTACAATTCACTTTTATACAAGTCCATCCCCAATGAAACATGGGAAATCTGCTTAGTTGACGCTGACTTTTTTTAAATTTTTTTAACTTTTCTGTCGATTCACACGCTAAAAATAGGAGCTAAAGTCGGTATACTTATCTTTATCAACAATGAAATATAATTAATGGGAATAAGCGGGAAAGAAAAATTTATTTAAAAACTTTTATATTAAAAAGTACCTTTATTTTTTCTTTTTTATCACCCACAATACTTACTTCATTAATTTTTTATTACTTTCTTTTTTTATTCATCTCCCATTCAACCACTTAGGATCATGGAGGGAGGAGCAATCCACAGAATTCCATTCTATTCTAAAAATTCTTTTTTTTTTTTTTTTTTTTATAAAGTGCCAGGCTTATGAGATCTGAATGAATCCCTTTGGCTAAGCCGCTACCCAATATTGTTTTTTTGTTACCCGATCTAATATTACTAAAAATTCCCCCCACTCCCCTTTCCCCCTCTCTTGTGCATGATTTTGTCTGGAAATGTTCTTGCTGCCAACTCTTTAGGGGGTGAATTAAAATTTCAAATTCTTCCAAAATTTATAGTCATTATTTATTATTGTTAGCGTCACAAAAAAATATAGAATAAAGTAGGAGTAAGATGTAAATTTATAATATTAATATTCTGTAGAATAATAAATGAATACTAAGAAAATTATTTTAGAATATAATTTCTAGTGTTGGGCGGGACTTATTATTTTTGAAATATAAAAATTCTGTATTTAGGTTTTTCATTGCACACTCCTTAAGAATGCATTTTTTTAATGATATCAAAAAAAAAGGGAGAGGGGTTTAGATGGAACCCAAAAATTTTAATCGGGGGTTGGGCGTTTGAAGTTAACTTTCACTCCTAATAATGCGATTTTACTGATTCACTGAAAACGCACTGCAATTGTTATTTCAATGCTATATGGTTGAATTTAGCACCGTTTAAAAATTTTAGTGAAATTTAAAATGGAAAATTTAAATAAATTAGATAATAATACTTCACGGAAATAAGCTAAGCATATTTCCCATGCTTCATTTATGATTAATTTAAGTAAGAGATCAAACTGGGAGAAGCGATCAATCCTTGTAAATACTTGCTTAAATACCTTCTGTCATTTTAAAAATAATTTAGCTATTTAGGATGATTTTAAATAGAATTTTTGAAATTTTTTTTCATATTATTTCCGATCCTAACTACTAGACACTAAATATATTAGTCACTAAAATTTCTTTCTCTCTTTTTTTCTCGTCAATAGGCGACAGTTTTCAGTTTTTCTTAATGAAATTCAGTATTTAGCTGGTAAATACAAAATGAAAGGTTTGCCTTTACTTTGGTTCGTTATTGCGCAAAAACGGATCAACATAAAAAGGGTATTACCTGCAATATGAGGTGCGATTACAAAAATAAAAGATAATACATATAAATTTATTTTAAAAGATTTATGTATCGCGAGTTACATTGCGAATAATACAATTAGGACTGGGGGTTTACTTCAACCGTAAGTAATTATTTTAAGGTTTGTAAGCCGTAATTATTTATTTTCTTAATGAAATTATGCAACGTAGTTTTCAAATGTTATTGAGTGAAATATGATGTATAGCAGTGGGTGATTACCTTAAGCGGTGAGTGCTAGTACATCGTCTTTTTTCTGCAGTAGTATTTAGTTTAGAGCAAAATGAAACTAAATTCCCTTAAGGATTGGGGATTACATGACATGGTAAGTAAATGTACCTATCTAGGGTGTAAGTAAACGACGACCGAGGGAGGTACCAGGTATATTGATAAGAACTGTCATGACGGGATTCGTTATCAGATAGTTACAGGCTTACTGGTCCGCCTAAACCACTTGGTCCCCTTGAGCCGGTCCCCACGATATTGACCTGTGGCTGAGGTTGATGTGGTTATACTGCCCCTTGCCTCTGGAGCTAAACGGTTTACATTCCCTTGCTAATGCCCGCTATATTGGGTTACGATTTCGGCAGGGAGATTATCTTCTGGAATTTCCTTTGCTTCCCATNTAAATAAGACCATATTTGTCTAAAGATGGTATAAATATAAGACCATATATTTGTGATAAAAAATTTTAAACAAAATCATAGATCATGATGTGATTTAAATACAAGGAGAACATTTTAAGTATAATAGATAGTATGAAAGAAAAGTTATATTAATTGCAGAAAAAACAGGAGTTTTCAATCTATATTTAAAATAAAAGAAGTAAAATAGAGTTTTAAAAATGTAGGTAATTAGAGACAAAAGTTAGTAGTCTAGGTTTCCTAGAAAGTAGGTTAGGTTGCCCTTTTAAAGTTAGAAAAATTACATGGTCAACTTTGACCCTCAGTATTAATTTAAAATTAATGAAGAGGTAGGAACGTTTCTATAAAGTAAGTTTAAATAAGCTTTATGTAACATCTCTGTTACTTAGAAAAACTAATAAATTATAAATTTGTAGTGAATGGAAATAAATCCCTTGAAAAGGACTGACAGGTCATAAAACATATCGGGTTAGAAATAAGAAAAACACGGTAAAAAATAAAATAGGTGGTTCAAATTTAAATTAATTGCAACCTGGTTCCTAATTTAACGAAAAATCTTATACACACTAAAAACTTCAGCTTGTATTGCTTTGACATATATATGTATATATACACTTCAAGCCAAAGTTTTTAGTTTTTTCTAATTAAACTCTGCCTATAGCTGTTAATAAAAAAAATAGAGAAAAATCGACCTAATAATAGTGGAAGATTATCTGCAATGCGTAGTGAGCTTCTTTTTTTTTTTTTTTTTTTTTAACTAATATATTCTTTAAATGGGTGGGATTGCATGGATTGGGATGTCAAAACGAAAATTATGTTTTTTAGGAATCGGCGTAATTTATGCAACTCCTGCGTGACAGAATTTTTATGCTAAGGAGCATAATATTTAACTAGAGAGTTTTTTTGAACGTAGATATTATTATTAGATGTTTTTTGTTGGGGTTCGGTCAAGGTAGATCCAAAATAAATTCAAATTTAAAAATGTGCATTTAAGCGATATTCAGGGGTATTATGAAGGCGAGAGGTATTTCTTTTGGATCTACCTTGAACGAACCCCAACAAATAAACATCTAATAAATAAATATTACATATTTGTAAGAATATACAATTATTAAATATAAATGTCAGAAAGATACTTCTTACAATGCATTTTTTTTTTCGTCTTGGCTTATTCTCCATCCCCCATGCAGGAATTAATGAGCTCGTCCAAAGGTTGTCAAAATAAGTTTCAAAGCCGAATTTAGTTTATTATTTTTTTTTTATTTCAAAGTTAGAGCGCTTATTGGTACACTGACAAATATATTTGCAGAAAGTCTAATAGACCAATAGAGTTATATTGAATTTTAAATAGTCCATATTTTTATCTTCTGAAGTGTAGGATTGGTCAAAAAGTTGCGTCATGGTATCTACGTGAATGGCTTGATTCGGTAACGGGAAATTTGGAGAGAAAACATAAATATTAGCAACTTTTAGAAGGTACAAGTTTTCTTTTTTCTTCCATATAGTTAACAGAAAATGACATAGGGTTTCACACTTTTAGAACTAATTTAAGTATCACTGATCTAAAATTCCCGAGAAAAAAAATTAATTGATACATTCTTGATTTGTATTTAATCAAATAATACAATATTCCCAACTCCTTTTGCTAAATTACAGTGAAATGAACTTGTCACAAATTAAACTTTAAACTGGAGTTAAACTTAATTTATAAGAGCTCAATTTTGAAATATTATTCTTAAAAAGAGCATTCCTGAGAAAGAAAATATATCTAGTCAATGTTAGTTGCTTAACTAATCAATTTCATATTGGAAATGTGAAATTTATATCAATATGCAGTCAAAGTTGACAACAATAAATATGAATTGATCGGGATTCTTTCAGTGAATTTAAAATAAGGAAATATTTGTAAACCAGCATGTTTTTATTTTTACTAACGTTTTGGCCAAAATTTCCCGACTTTTTCAGGGAAGACTTAATTTAATTAGTGAAATAGTATAATAATAAAAATTACAACAATTTTTCATGATATTCATTGTAATTAATCTAATATTTAATTTTAATGTCTCTTTGAAAGCACCTCTTTCCTTTCTATTCCTTTCCCTTATTTACCTCACTCCCCTCCACCAGACACCCCATTAACCAATTCGTTTATGTTTTTCCTGTTCCGAACCCCACATGACAGTTTTTATTTTTATTTTTATTTTCCCCGTCGAGAGTTAGGTTATACTGCGTTCACGTGCCTCTACCTACATATATACTTTGTTCCAGCTGAGCCGGGAAGACGCTATACTCTACCTAGAGGAGATCAAGCGAGATCTGGAACTGATCAAGGCCCAGTACCTCAGCAAATACGAGGACGAGGGATCCTACAACAGTATCAGAAAACAGGTCAGTATTAACATTAGGTATATCTGAGAATCGCAATCAATAGCTACTGTATATAGAAACATATACATAGATATATACTGTAGTAGCTATATAGCTACTATAGCGTATAGAGATACGCTATAGTAGCTATATAGCCAGAGGGCTATCTATAAATTACTATACATAAGAGGCATATTCATATACATATACATACTATAGTAGCTATAGATCTACTATAGCGTATCTCTGGCTATGTAGAAATTACCATAAGAAAAGAATTAGACGAGGCATGTTGTACAAAGTAGGAATTGTAACTTCATATACATAGCCACTCTGTATGCACATATATTTATTTATGTCTGTGCGTCCAATATGTGTGCAAGACATTCTTAGTGATAATATCTGCCAAGATATATATTATTATTAGCCGTTAATGAAACGGTACGTTTTTTAAAATTAAAATTAGTGAATTAGTCTGGCTACAGGTCAAGTACACTTCAAATATATTTGTTCAAAATGTATGTTTACTTACATAATGTAATAATGAAATACATTAATTTAAAAAAAATCATTTATCAGGAATTCTTTAGAGGTCCTACAGAAAAACCTTTCTCATTGGGGAAAAAACATTCCCTCCCTAAAAAATGTCCCTCCCCAATCAATTGAGCCTGAAAATGTCCTGCGCCCTCTGGTTGAGCAAGGACAATTACAAAGCTTCTGGTAATGGAGTTAAGGGGAAAACCAAGGCTCTAATGGAATTCGCAGGATTGATTGTTGGGGGCGAACTGTCGATCCTAAGTCTTCCTTCCTCGACTTCACTCCTGCTTGCCCTGTTATGTCTTCTGCAGGACTCAGGATCAGGTCTTCTTCGTCTCCTACCATGTACCTCTTCAATCTCTTCGCGAACTTTGACTATAATACGAACTAAGGAGGTATATTAATGGGTAGTTCAACTTCTAAGACTTATATCATTCACCAAATAAAGTAAAAAGGATTATAAAAAGATTATAGCTTTTCTTCCATGTATTTCTATCATTATATCTTTTATATAAAATACAGTTCGTACTCAAAGTATAGTCCATTGCTATCCAGCGCCATTAGCCCTCAGCACGCCAATATGCTCGATCCCACGCTCTACCTTGGGATGACTCTTTGACTGTAATATCAACTTCCGCAAAATTATGAGATTTTTTTCCTTGAAGAAAAAGGGCCATGGATCGAAAGAAGTAGTACGATGGGATGAGGTCAGGATTAAAATGTGGATGTGGTAGGAGTTCGAACCCATGAAGTTCTTTAAACTCTCCTTAAAATATTTTTCTTTGGCTCAATGGGAAGTGTGAGGACGAGCATTATCTTGTTGGAATAAAACTCCTCTTGGTTTGATCAAAGCAGGATGAAGCTCAGACAACTTTGCATACAATTTTTCCAGTTGTTTGCAGTAAGTTTATAGTAAAGTTTCTAAAGAATTGATAGAGCATCCAACAGATGACAATATTTCGTGAAAATCTTATATCAGAAGGATTTTTCAATACATTTTCATGAAATTCTAACCTCTTAGCTGATTGCTCAGGAGTAAGTTCGTGGGGGGCCAGTCTACTGCTCTTTTTCACCTTCCTCAGCGTGGAGAGCAGATAACGACTTTTTTTTTTTTTTTAATAAATTTTTATTTATTACATTCTGTTAATTAACGTCTTGTAATTTGATGACGGATACAATAAATAAATAGATGGCAACTAACAGTATTTTTCGATGCACCACACTCTCTGAGAAGTTCGCGAGTACTTGTGTGGACAGATTTGACTCAACAGCTTCCTGTAGGACCTCATCAATATCCATTAATGGAGTCCATCTTCCTTTTCAATATAGTATCTCCACTGCTAAATTTTTCAAACCAATGCCGCGCAGTGCGTTGTTCAAGGATAGGACTCTCGGCTAGAATACAATTATTTTTAAACCATTACAAAACATGTAGATACAGATATACATATGTACATACTTTTTTAGTTATATTTAATAAATTTTTCTAAGTTACTCTAAATTTATTATTATTGGTGTTTAAGGGTTATTGAAACTGTAGGTCTATATGTACTTGCTTATGAATGCAAAAAATAACTCTCCAATATGTAAATACAGATAGATGAACATTTTTAATAAACTAAAATAAAGATATAATTTTTTAAAATATTGGTCTATTTGTATTTTCTTTTTGAAAAGTTTATTTTTTTCTATTCATTTTCTGTTGCTATTAGACTTTTTGTTTATTTATTACTCACAAGCACACACACCCACACACACGCACACACTTTTTTCACTCTAGTCTACTTCTATTTAAATAAATAACTGCGGTCATTTGAATGTGAAAAGCAGCTGTGGAACTTTTGCCGTTTGGTGTGCAATGTGATTGAAATAGCCCTCTGAAACAAAATGGCGATAAAGAAAAGTTTTTTAATTAAGCACCTGGCCACTAGAGTGCAGAGGCTCTGTCCGCCGCTGGGGTTATAGCCCGTGGCAATTTTACCCTTTAGCACTGAGTCTCATGCTTCTTATCTGCAAAGGCATATATTCATAATCACTGTCCTAAGTTGTGTAGGAATATGATAATTCGTAATTATGAATGCAGTGTCTTCAATAGAAAATAACGGCTTGAGAATTATTATAGAGCACAATTATTAACTAACTTATCATTCATTATACATGGGAATAATACTTTTTTAATTGCAGGTCAACAACTAACTCTCCACAAGAAATTTTTTTTTTTGTTTCATATATGGATTTGCTACAGAAATTTATAGAAGACTTGTACTTCAATTACAGTAATACATTATTTTCACTTTGCCGATGCAATATATTAATTGCAATATTTACTTTAAGCTTTAAAGTAATATAATAATAAAATAGTTACTATAAAATAATTTAGCTCATATTTACTAAAGAAAATCACAGGATACCATTCCATCAATTACAGTTAACTCTCTAATAACCTCCTACTTACTACAAAAAATTATAGGATGCCATTCCATCATTAACAGTTAACTCTCTAATAACCTCCTACTTACTACAAAAAATTATAGGATGCCATTCCATCATTAACAGTTAACTCTCTAATAACCTCCTACTTACTACAAAAAATTATAGGATGCCATTCCATCATTAACAGTTAACTCTTTACCAATCTTCTACTTACTATAGCAAATTATAGGATGTCATTCCAACATTAACAGTTAACTCTTTACTAACCTCTTACTTACTATAGCAAATTATAGGATGCCATTCAAATTGGTTCCTCAACAGGAGCATATGTCTTATTAATTTACTTCTGACTAAATTTATGATTTTTCTCCTTGTTGTTCCTATTAATGTTTATTATAAATAACGACTGCATATTGAAAATAATTGAAGGGATTTAGTAAATGGATTTCATCCACCATTCATCATGATGAATTTCGTTCCGATCATTTCCTCCACTATGTCACTGATAGTAAATTGAACTTCCAATTGGTATTTGGGGGATACAAGGGATACATTTTTTTTAAAATCCTTTATGCTCGAATTACAAAGAAGTGGTTAAGATTTTTCTCTCGACAGATTTTCTGGAAATTTTTTCACTATTTCCGAATATGGGATTAACTGAAATGTCAACTATTATATATATTATGAAGATAAAACTTTTCAAAGATTTGTTCTTTTAATAAATAAAAAAATTTTAAATGTAGGATAGGATGATGTTGGAGTCACTAGGTTTTCACAGTTCTAATGTGTTTTTTCAATGCTTACTTTTGACCAGAAGTTTGCTTAAAATATCTTAAACGATTCTTCAACTTTTTACAATATTTTAAATAACCTTTTTAAATTTATCAATGATTTTCCTTTGGATCCTACAATTTTCTAAACTTAAGAGGGAAAAATAAATAAATAATTATTAGATGTTTTTGGTTGGGGTTCGGTCAAGGTAGATCCAAAAAATCCTTTAATTTTTTTGGTTTTTATTTTTATTTTTATTCTTATGAAATTGTATTTTAACAGCCCTGAAATTAGCTTATAATATAAGCCGAAACGTTGGCAGATAATTTACAAATACACATTTTTTAAATTTGTATTTTTTAGGATCTACCTTGACCAAACCCCCCCTAAAAAAAACCAATAAAAATAAACATTTAATAATGTTAGCAGTTTAGGTTTCGTAGAAAGTAGGTAAATATAATAATAAAGTTAGAAAAATATATATATAATAAAGTTAGAAAAATTACATGGTCAACTTTGACTCTCAGTATTAATTTAAAAGTAATGAAAAAAAAAATTATATCTACGGTCAAAAAAAAAACTGTCCAAATAAAGAAATTATGTTATTTCTTTCACGATTATTTCATTTATTGGACTAAGCTTTTCAACTTAACCCCTTCATCATGAGATGGGCGAAAGAATTGTCTCAGCAAAGAAATAATAATACAATCAGTCTGCCCCCTCCCTCTTGTATTGGTATGTATTTTTTTAGCTCAATGTTTCGTCCTTCGGACATCATCAGTTAATTATTAAATGTCAGTCGCGCAGAAACTGCGTAAACTAAGCGAATTGATTTAATTAGTTATATTAAATTACAGCTTTATTAAAAATATTTTAGATAAGAGTAAATGATTAATTAGAAATAAAAAATCTAAAAATGTAATGATGAGAAAAGTCTTTGTCTATGAGGCTGACTCTCTGTTGAAATGGGAGCTGTGGTGTGGAGGAAAGTTACATTCCCCAGTTACATTCTGGAGGAAAGAAAAAAAAATAGTTACTAGCTAGATAAATATATTGACGGTATGTAATTATATTTTACACCTATTAAAATCAATAAATTTCCGTAAAGTGAAGATATTCTCATCTTTTCAACTTAATTCGTAATCTTGAGCAATTTCAATCTTAGAAGGTTGACATCAGAGTTCCTCGGCTTACAGTTATTGTTCTAATGTGACTTTTTCTAAACCTCCCCAACCACTCATCTGATGACAAAGAGGGTCCATGGTGAGCTCCAGGGAACACACAGTTCATTTTGGGTATCATTCTTCACTGAGAATCTGAATTTTGGGAATTAACAGAACGGTGTGCTAACCACACACTTTCTCTAGTGAGTCGCCGTTTCGAGAATAAATATATTCTAACTATAGAATCCCCGTGGTATGGCTCTATGTCTTATAGCCTGGACTGATTTAATGAAAGAAAAATGAAGAGTTCAAAATATAGCCGCGTTATAGTTCAAATGTGAACAGCTTCATTAATACATCTGTTTCATGTGATATATAGTCTTTATTAAATCGAGAGTTTTTTACTAAGAAAAATTTTATTTAATTTTTTTTTAAGAGAGGATTATTAGGAATTCGGTCTTGGTAGTTGAAGATTTAAAAAATAATTCGTAACCAAAACTTTTTGATTACAAATTAGTTTTTAATTCTTCAACAGACAAGACCGAATTCCTGACAATCCTCTCTTCAAAATACTTGACGGCCAACAAATTTAGCTCCAAATTTTTTTTTTCTATTGCGCATCGACTGCTAGTGGTAATTAGCGCAGCTGTCTGCTGTTATGTGTGCAATAAGCCAACTGTCTGGGAGGATAATGAAATAAAAAAATTTTCTTTAAATTGTACTCTTTTTTGGATCAACCTTGACGGAAGCCCAACAAATTCTGTACTAATACTCTTTTTCATACTCTCCGTCGAATGAGACGTGATAAGGAGGAGGAAGCCAGCCCTTGCCGGGAGGGTAGTCCGTGAGCAGTGTGCCATTCTCCGAGAATGAAGTCTTCGATAGCGGGAGGGGCATTGTCTGGAGACAGGGGCAATATCGGCGGAGGCCAACACGCCTCTCCTCCCAGCCCATTCCCCACACCCCCTAGAGAGAGGATTAGTTCCAAACAATCCCCTCTCTTATCGTCGGCAAACACTCCCAAGCTCGCCGGCAATCGTCAGCCGTCTCTCTTGGAATTATACTCCTGGCTGAGCACGTGTCATTCCTCCTTATGAAGGATATCTGTCTCCGGGAACGCAGGAGTTCTAGTGAACGTAGCTATTCAACCTTGGTCTCATGGCACAGTTTTCAGATTAAATTTGACAGGTCCTTTTCTTAATTATAAAACGAAAGGCTATGTTTCCTATTTTGAGAATTAGTATGAATAGGAAGGGCTGGTAACGAATACCTGCTTAGCTGATTTTCAACGCCTTATCAATACATACAAACTATTGTAGAATGAAATTCAAGTAGTTTTTTTTCTCTTTAAAGTCAATAGAGGGATATATAATTAATAAGCCATAAATATGGTCAAAAATATATTATAGTTTAGATAATTTGGACTGTATTCAAACTAGCTTTAATAATTTACAAATAATGGTACTAAATTCGGTATATGAGGCATATTCCACAAAAACTAATGGCTGAGAAACAAATCTGACGAATAGAAGAGGAGGTTTGGCAAAATATCTTCGTTATTTATGTAGTTAGAAACAATACATAAAATATAGTAAATTTTCGGACATTTACATCTTTACCAATTTTACAAAAGAGCTTAAGATAATTAAGAATGCAGCGTTGAGGGTTTGAATAACAATTAAAAACATTGACATTACTATTAAGAATATATTTGTCGAATATCAATGTATTAAAATTTAATATCTTAATGATATTATCTATTTTTTTACTAATAATAATGAATATTTTTAAGAATGAACTAGGAGGGTGGAGCCCCTTCCAGTCGGCATAGATCCAGACTCGGCAAAATTTTTATTTATTTTCTTTTATGTCTAGGTTAGGTAAAACCGTATTATTAATTTACTATTATTTATATGTGGCAAATGGATAATAAAAATCGATAAAGCAAAATGCGTTAATTTCTAACTGCGGAAAAATGACTTTCCTGAAATTGTGAAATTTAACAATATTCCTTTGCCAAATTCAAATTCCGTTCGTTACCTTTGGTTCCATCTTGAATCACGACTTACATGGGGCGAACATACTAAAATTAAAAGACAAGAACACAATCGGCGATATGGACCTCTATACAAACTCATGAATAAGAACTCCTTATTCTTACGATTGAAAACAAACTGACGCTCTACAAAACCTTATTACGAACAATCTGGACTTACGGAGTAGAAATCAGGGGTGCCGCCAAGCCTACCAACATCCAACGAATCCACTCTTTTTAATTCAAAACTCTCTGAATAATTGCAAATGCTCCCGAATACGTACACAATTCATCCCTTCAACAAGATCTTAGCATCCCTTTCTTTCAAAACTTCATTTCTTCCCGCTTCACCCTTTTTTACAGTAAACTGCCATACCATAGTAATCCACTAGCCCAGACCTTGCCTTCCAACTCCAACCCCTCCAACCCTCCCCTCCCCGTCGACGAAGATGGCTCCGTGACCTCTTGGGGACATAGTCTGTAAATAATTTGAGAGTGGTGTCACAGATCACCGTCTCTCCTCATGGGACTTTCATTATTGTCATTTATTTTTTGTACTATTCATTGTAATCAAATTACAAAATTTTTTAATTTATTTTTAACAGAATTTAATATGTAAATAAAGGTTATTAAAAAAAACCCCTGTTATTTATCTNAAGTGAGCTCAACATGAAGGAACGCCAAGCGTCCTTTAGGAATAGCAGGGAATTAGATTTCATAGTTCATCTTCATTGCAAGTTCATGAAGATAAAAAGGAAAAACTCGCTGATACATTTTTAGTAATAATCAAATATTAATATACTTTAGGAAAAAAAATTGGGAGTGGTGTCATTGGTCACCTTCTCTCCTCATGAGACTTTCATTAATGTCATTTTTTTTTTACTATTCATTGTAATAAAATTACAAAATGTTTTAATTTATTTTTAACAGAATTTAATATGTAAATAAAGGTTATTAAAAAAAACCCCTGTTATTTATCTTTAATGAAAATGTGGAAATATCATCATTTTTCGCTGCTTCTGACTGTTCGATTTTCTTGTTTTTTTCTTTTTTAATCAAAGATCTATTTTAGTTTGAGGGTTTCTAAAGCTCCTGATAACCGAAGAGTGATGTTATTTTATTCCAGTGTTTGTTTGTTTTTTTTTTCGTATAAAGTGTTTTTTGTATATACTCTCGAATCAGGACAGATAAATAGGAACCTACTGTATATCCGTGTTGTCAGGGACCTCCTGTCTTTGTGTGGAGTCGCTGGGAATAGCGTTTTTTTTTTTTTTTGTTTTTTTTCTTAGCCTACCGGGGTAAGTTCTTTTTGTCTTTGAAGGAACGTCCGGCAGTCATGCAGGACAGATATCCCATTGGTCCCAACCATGACGTTAATTTTAAATAAGCGCAGCCACTCTGACACCAGCTATCCGATTCTCAGACTTTTTGTCTTTGAAGAGACCTCCGGCAGTCTCGAAGGACAATATACCATTGGACCCAACCATCACGTTAATTCTAAATAATGTCAGCTATCACGACAGTACTTTTCTACAAATGAATGCATTTCCAATACAATGGTCGTTGAAATTGAATCTATCGAATCCAAAACCTGTTTGATTATGAAATGCAAATATTGAATGTCTAAATTGGTTCATAAGCAAGCTTCAATCCTGAAATAGTCAGAATCCTAATCCTCCCATTGACCTTTCAATTTAATGATATTTCATCAGGAATACAATACTACGAGGTATTCCTTTTCCCTGAATTGAATAATTTATATAGTCTGTCCGTGTTGCTGTTTGATAGAATATTCTACAAGGTCTAGTTATTACCGTAAATGAAGATAGATTTGTCTAATAGGTTTACTGCAATTAGCAAAGAATGTTTACAGCACGAATATAGCAGCAGTTTTTATTTTTTACATAATAGGGCTACCACCTATGACCTACAGCCCCATTGGGGGCAGGTCATTTCAAACATTTCCATATTATAAACATTTAATTTGGTTGTGGTATTTTATCCCACGTAAATTTCAAACAATTAATGAGAGAGAATAGAATATAAAAAACTATCTGTCCCAGCCAGGAATCGAACCTGGATCTCCTGCTATCCGGGCCGGTGTGCTGACCGTTACACCACAAGGACTAGCTAGATATCTCACTCAATTCCCTCTACATTAGCGAGAGCCTAACTTACGAGAAAGACGAGAACTTCGTCTTAAACTCGAAATAGCTGACATTGTCATACATTTTGTCGACTCTCGTCATTTACTTTATTTAATTTTAATTTATAAACATTTAATTTGGTTGTGGTATTTTATCCCACGTAAATTTCAAACAATTAATGAGAGAAAATAGAATATAAAAAACTATCTGTCCCAGCCAGGAATCTAGTTGTCTTATTCAATTCATTAATTGTTTGAAATTTCCATATTAGTATATTACTTAAATTTTCTTTATTATTTTTCCTTGAAATAATAATTACATTATTACAATTTAAAAAACATTCAAGCAAATAAATATTGTATTATTTCTTCTAGGGGATTGGTTGACAAAATTTTGCCATCATGAATCATGGAAAAAAGAAATGGCCAGTTTTTCTGATCTATGACAATGAGTTCATCAGTCGCCTCAGATATGACAAGTCTTAGTTCAAGTTTATACAGTAACCATGAGTTCATTGATTTTCTCAAGAGAAAATATAGAAAGCCCTCTTGAGGAGTTCCTCAAGGAGAAAACTAGGAGTAATAGGCTTATTAGGGAAAAGCAATGGGAGTTATACCACTAAGAGTAGGTCGGGGAAGCGCTCAAACCTCTTAGTTATTATCATAAATATCTACCTTAATATCTACTGTTCGTAGAAGTGTTGTAAAATATAAATATTATAAAATTTCATAAATTTTACACCTATCATGTTCAAAAAGCTTTTTTCGTAACACTAATGATAGGAAAGAAATAGTTGTTATATAATTAATAATGTGGAGATTCATCTAAGCCTTCCTTTGACATCACCTGAGTTTAACCAAAAATTAATTTATTCAACAGTTTGAAAGTAAAGGTAAAGTTACCGAAGTAGGTATCTATCTAAAAAAAAATAAAATAAACACCCCCCCCCCCCTCCCAACCCTCGAAGATACATTCTTAAATATTTTTCTTTATAAATGTTATTAGTAAAAATATTATAGAGCATGAATGTTAGAAAATTATATTATAATTTGAGTTAATTTAAATGGTTATTTCCGTCATTTAATATAAAATCCGGATAATTATAGGAATTTGTCTTAGTTGTGGCTGTATTCCCTGTCATAATGGCGAGCGCATTCGGCAGTGGACAGCCATTTTTGGGCCGAACATGGCCCTAGTGAAAGGATCCTTCTATTTTAATAAAAGAAGGGAGTCGCTAAAATATTAAATTCTTAAACATCTTCAATAATTCGCAAAATTTGTTAAATCTCTTACAGAATAAATACTAATAATATTTCATTAATAATATAATTCATCATTCAATCATTAGCTGTCATTAAGTTCGTAATGAACAAATTTAATAACAATTATGGCCTTTTTTCAATATAACTAATTAATATTGATAATTGCATGGAAATATTCAAGAAAATGTAAATATTTTATGAATCTGTGACGACATAAAGACCCTAGCTTTGTTTTCCTTAACGAAAACTGTATTCCAACCATAGATTCATGCAATCATCTGTTATTATTAAAATGATTCACAAATTATTTTTTTCAGGGTTTTAAGAGAAATATGAAGTAGCATTCTTGAAGACAAAGAATGAAGATAAATTTTCAGTAAAAATAAACAATATTATTAAGTAATGTCTTTATCTTTTCCATTATAATTATAGGTATATAAAGTGATCAATATTTAATAAAATAAATTTATTGAATGAAAATATTGATGGACCAGGCTAGAAATTACTCTACAAATTGTCCAGGATTTTTGTTATGCAGAATTCTGACTCAAGTTATGATAACTCTGGGATCCTGGTGGCATAGAGGTTTCATGTTTTGGTTAAGTTTTCAATACTTGGATATTCAAGTGTAATTAATTGAATATCGACTAAGCCGAGGTAATTTGATAAGGTCTCTCTGCACAGAAAACGCTATGCAGATTAAGAATGGAATAACCTTGTCCGATAGCAAGGGGTAAAGGAATGCACAGGACTTCCACATAACATTTTGGAGAGATTAAAATAAGGATTTGCTGGACGATTAAAGACTGGAATGGGATGATTACAGCGAGAAGGGAGGGGATTCATTCCCTTCTCTGGAAAAAAAAATTTTAATTATTAAACTTATATTTACTTATTACATTCTGTTAAATAAAATCATTTTTGTAATATAATCACAATGAAGTAAAAATTACATTCAATGTCAATCACATGAGTAAAGAAGGTGACCAATGACACCACTCTCAAATTATTTATAGAGAATGTCCCCGGGAGGTCACGGGGCCATCTTCGTTTGAGCCGACGGGGTGGGTTGTAGGGGTTGGAGTTGGAAGACAAGGTCTGTGCTAGTGGATTACGATGGTAAGGCAGTTTACTGTGGAAATGGGTGAAGTGGGAAGAAATGAAGTCTTGAACAAAAGGGATGTTAAGATCGTGGTGAAGGGATAAATTGGATACGTAATAGGGAGCATTTGTGATTATTCTCAGGGTTTTGGATTGAAAGAAATGGATCTTTGGATGTTGGAAGGCTTGGCGGTATCCCAGATTTCTACTCCGTAAGTCCAGATTGGTCGTAATAAGGTTTTGTATAGCGTCAGTTTGTTTTCAAATGTAAGATTGGAGTTCTTATTCATGAGTCTGTATAGAAGTCCATATCGCCGATTTAGTTCTTGTCTTTTAATTTTAGTATGTTCTCCCCACGTAGGTATCTCTGGAAAATAGTGGTGAGATCTCGCCATATTGGCCTACAGCTGAATGGTGATTCCTCTTCAGGGGCAGAATATAAACTCAAGGATGAACACCGTTGTACCCTTCACAAGGAAGAAAAATTTGGTTATAAAGCCTCCAAATGTAGCTGGTAAGGAGCTAAAGATTTAACCTATTGGAACTGTTCTTCATATAATCTATTTATTAAAGATCTGACGGCCATATCTCAAGTACTCAGGGTCAATTCGGTCGTGTAATGGTACGTTCAGTAAATCTTGGAAAATCAAACCCAAAATGCTAGGCTGCTGCTCGCTGTGGTTATTCGTCCTGTGATCTCTGAAAACTGATAGGGGCTTGGTAATAAAAAACGGAGTATTTAGAATGAAAAGCGGACTGTCTATTCAAATTGGAAAAGCCTGTCACGCACTAGTTCCGTAATCTCAGCCGATTTCCCATGTTTCATTAAAATTTATGTATATATGAGTAATTACTTAT
>KZ807083.1:651255-661895 GCA_000696205.2 Oncopeltus fasciatus
ATATATATATATACATCAGCTATCCATAAATAGGGTGCAATAGGGGCTATTTAAGATACTCATCCTTTTTTTAAAACCCTTGCTACTAGACAGACTTTTATTTCTCGAATTCAGTATATCCTGCAATCCCAGAGCGAGATTGAAACCCGCAAGGCCCTGTTTGTATCTGTCGGGCCAAGCCAGCGTATACGAAGAGCGTGCGAACAAAGACCGAGGATTGGCTCACCTCCTACGTCATGGGGGTAGGTGCAGGGTGCTCCGAGTATGCACTGCGAGATGACGAGGGTGTTGATCAGATCGGCGAAGGCCTCTCCCGCGAGTCCTGTAGCGTGTCCTGGGCAGGGGTTGAAGAGGTCGGCTGTCGGCGTTCCCATGTAGAGGTCGTGCAGGAAGCCCGCCACCTGCAGGACATGTCTTATCAGCTGGCAAGGCAAGGAATTCATCAAATCAATGTTATCAATCTAAGCTTTTTATCACCAAAATCGATTAATTTCGCTCAAATTAGAATTGTATTTCTACAAGATCATCTATTCCATCAGAATCCAAAGCAAAAGATGTCAACTAGAATCTTTATATGTATTATCTAGATATAATTGATATGGAGGTTTAAAGAAATGTATTTCTCTGAAGTACTCCTCTTTCTGAATAGGCTTACTTAAAATGTATATTATAGTAAGCCATATTAAGTTGCTTTTTAAAAAATAACTGTATTTGCACTTCATGCCCTGTTTTATTTGCTATTTTTTAAATATTTTCCTGTCATTGTGTGGATAGGTTAAGTGGCACAATTTGCGATAATGTTTCTGGTTTATTTCAAAATTGCCTTTATATAAATATTAATATGTTATGGTTGGAGGTTGGTTTGCGAGCTAGTATTATGCTGGAAAAATTAGTCAGGGTTTCGGCCAGGTTAAGAAAAATAAAATTGTCCAAAATTAATGGGTAATTATTATTAACGACGTTTCGACTTAACTTTTAAGTCAACAACAGGGCTGAAATACAATACACACTATTATCACTTATAGAAATATATATTGGAACAGAGTCTTGGTATGTTATATGACAGAAAAAAAAATGCAGAATAAAAATAAAAATTTTACTATACAAATATGAAAAAATAAATCAACTTTATATATAGCGTTGTATAGAGAAATCTCCTAGGGAGGTTTATGGTCATATCTCAGAGTGCAGAACCAAACTGAGATACCACCGGTGAAATGGGGTGGGAGGGGGTTAGTCGGTAAACTTCAAACGTAGATAACAATGATCAGGTTAACCCTTTAAAGTAAACATTGGCAATAACTGTTTTGTGATAACGAAACCCATTTGTTATCAGAAATCTTATTACCCTCTCCGTCAGGAGAAGGAAAGAATGAATAAATCAAGATGTATGAAAGAATATATTTAATTTAATTTGTTTCACTAAAGAATACTGAAAAATCTTCTAATATTTAATATCTTTTCATATTTAAATATAGTATTTTTCATTCAATTGAATTTTCACTTATTTTACATTCTCATAAAAATTAATTCTCACAATAACCTTCTCTTAATACAATAACTTAATCTTTATTGTTATAAATAAACTATTTACTTAATAAACTGTTTAATAACAGTGATACTACTTTTCACAATACTATGCTCATTATAAAAAGTAGTTTCATTGAAAAAAAAAAAAAAGATGGTGATTTTATGGTCCATTTATAAGGAAATGGGAGAAAAAATGTTCAACAGCAAAAATCAATTATCAAATTTTATTCAAAATTTATTCATCCTATTTACCGTTTCTTATTCCGGGTTGGACCGTGTCAAATTGTTGATATTTGCCGAGCTTTCGCACATCATGTGATGGCTTCTTCAGGGCTGAAAAGAGAATGAAAAAAGAATCATTCTCTTTTCAGCCCTGAAGAAGCCATCACATGATGTGCGAAAGCTCGGCAAATAACACCAATTTGACACGGTCCAACCCGGAATAAGAAACGGTAAATACATCTGACGACCGTCGAAGCCTATGTGAACATTTATTCATCCTGTTAAATTAAATTTAAATATATTTATTTTGATGCCAATTGACTTATGATTATGGATTTATTGGTGCATCTGCCTCCTAATTTTAGCAGATTTCCCGTAGGGGGTTCAAGCTAGTACCTTTTGAAAAATTTCAACGGATCTTACTAATCCTACATTGCAGTAGCTATAAATATGGGCAGTTAATTTTAACTATATCTATATGGTTTCAACGGAGACCAAGATTTATTTATGATTTATAGTTGATTCATTTATGATGTATTGATTTATTGTTCTCTCTTGCTTGTAAATTAAATTTTCTCATTTATTTTTATTTATATCATTCTTTAATGAAACTTGGGAAATCTTTAGACGGATAGTTTACCTTTTTAATTACTTTTTTTTTTTTGTTTGTAGAAATTTTAAATTCTTCCTCAAGGTCCATGCAGGGCAAGCTACTTTTTTATTTATTATTTTGATTTCATATTTAGGCATTTACCAAAAAAAGCAAATTTACGGCATTTCCATTTACTCTACCAGTGGTAAACACTCGAAATCCGTTCATTAAATTTGAAAATTATTTATAACTTGCAATTGCTTATGGATTATTCTCTGCATGTGCGCGGTTTCTACTTTGTCAGATACTCACAATAAGGCTTTCTCAATTTTGAAAATTAAGGTTATTGTGTAGGTTATTTTGCAGTCAAACAGGCTGAAATTATTAAGTCAAATAAATTATGTTTATAACAAACCCTTGATGATATGTGTAAGCTTGTGTAAGGGTAGTATTATTTTTTTAATGTATAAAAGAATGTTCTGAAACATATTTGGGGAAGACACCTCCCAAAAAAAAAAAAAAAAAAAAAAAAAATGTTAAGGGCTGGGAAAGGGATATCACTTAAGATTTAATAATGATAATGACGTCCCTGAGAGGATAACAGTTTAATTTTTTTTTTTAATAGTTTAAAAAAAAAAGTAAAAACCTTCACTTATCTGATGCCGAAACTTATTCATATCGTGACAATACGACTTAACCTAGCCTATTGATTACTTATTTCTTTCATTTTCTTCATCTTCATCCCCAGAGATCTGTCCCTCCCGCCCGTCAATTTTTTTTTTTTTTTTTTTTTTAAGAGGGGACGAAATTGCCTCTGTGGACTATTAAAAAAAAAACTTATTGAGACGTAATCATGTAAGGGTAGGTAATAGGCGCTGGATATAATAAGGTATTTCCAATACAATTTTTCTCTACAGTATTTTTTTTTTATAAATATTAGCCGTCCGCTAATGATCATGAGAATTTAGGAAGGATCTCCAAACTATCATACCTTCTATTATCCGTCTTCATTGATTTCTTCAAACCACCTTCTGTTGGCGAGCGCTTTCGGACATTATCCATCTTCTTGGTCGAATACATGTTTTCACTTTCACTGTCTGTATTCAACTTGAATAGATGGTGACAGTGACCACATGTATTCGGCCAAGAAGATGGACAATGTCCGAAAGCGCTCGCCAACAGAAGATGGTTTGCAGAAACCAATGAAGACGGATAATAGAGGGTATGATAGTTCTATATTCATTAGTAGTGAAAATAACCTTTTGGATTATTTACCAAGCTACTTTTAGATCGTTTGGACAGCACAGTTTGACTGCGCATGCTTCGAGAAGTTTTCAAACTAATACTAATAGTATTGGGGGGGAATAACTTTTTTTTTATTATTATTTCTTAACAAATAATGTAACCTCTTTGGAATGCAGCGCTAGAAATATTTCTTTAACTGACCTCTTCTCCTTTCTGTACGGTTTCATCATCATCAGGGGTTTCTTCACAGAGCACTTCTCGAAAAGCGAAGACTAGCACTGACAGCAGAACAGTCGCTATCCTGGCATTCATCAACTGTTTTCTCACATACTACTCGCTGGAGGTTTCACTTTTAACTAGCATCACTAATACTGGGCTGAGAAAATTAGATTGTGTGTACAGATTTTTCTTGAATATATATCCATTGAAATATATTGCGATAAAAAACGTCAACAAACCTTAAAACTTTTATTTGACACATATGGGTTTCTTGATGCTCTTGCGAAACTTGACGTATAACAGATGCCAGGCCCATTAAAAAAAAAAAAGTATTAATATGAGACTTCAGTTTTGGGATGGGCTAAAATAATTAGTTTTACTTAGTTTTCTGATTGAGATGTCAATCAATACAGTGTTTTCTGTTCGGTAACCTTCCATAACTTACAAATACGTTTGGTTGTAAATAATCTAAAGGGTTATTATAACTACCAATGAATATAGAACTATCATACCTTCCGTAATCCGCTTTCATTGGTTCCTGGTTTGGAGAAGATGGTTTGCAGAAACCAATGAAGACGGATTACGGAAGGTTTGATTCGTTAGGTTGTGTTTACGAACAAAACTGTACGAACGCAGAAGGTTAGCCAATCAGATTTCGTTTAATCCCGCTGGGAGCGGTTATGATTCAAACGGTTTTGGAAATGCTCTATAAAATCAATTTCAAATCTCCAAAGTAGATTCTGGTTGAATGATAATGTTAAGAAATATAATTTCTTTGCTCTGCTGACAGCAGTTAATTCATATAAATTGCATTTTAGTAACCTTTAAGGGGGGGGGGGGGGGTAAATAGGCTCAAGGTTCTATACTGAAATGACATGTTTTCTTTCTGTGCTTCTGCCTGTAAGATCCAGCGGATTTTTCACAACCCATACTAAATGAGTAATATTTTTTATTGAGCGGGAAAATTAAAGACCAGAAAAAGCGCGCTTTACACACTACATTTAGTATCGGGTTTGAGACTAACCACATCCGAAATATATTTTCTTCGAGCAGAGAAGTGTTTCCCTTTTTAATAATTGTTAAAAACCTATGGTCACTTTTCTGCCCTTCAGCAGATATCCTGTGGGGAAATTAAGCTATTCTTGTCAGTACTGCTAAGTATTGGGGAAGCACGTAACGAGAGGACCAGACCTGTACAGAAAGAGGCCAATTGAAAAATGTCACCTGCTTCCTTACTTCATTAGAGAAAATTAGGGTTACACTGAAATCGCCGTTAGATACTTCTAGGCCTACCAAGCCCCTTCCTCGAAGTTATAAAAGCAGCCCGCCAGTGGCCTTCAGTAAGTGTTAAGTTAGTGTCAGTTTCCGTGTCAGATCGCGTGTCTCGGAGCGTCGTGCTGGTCGCAGCCTTTGCTGTGCAAACAGTCAGACATTAAGTTACAGTAATTAGTAAATGCATTGAACTCCCTTTAGTTAAAGACGTCATCATAACCCGTTTTAATAAATTCCATCCACACCTTTTCGTGCATCCTAATCCCAATCTCTGTCCAGTAATACCCATCCTGATAACCTACCAAGCCGCCTGAGTAGGAAATGGCCATATAACCCCCTTAATACCAACACTTTATAATAATAATATTAAAAAAAAAAAACCTGTAAATATTGTAAATGTTAATTTAGGTGTACTGTCATTGTGCAGCTTCCACATTAAGCGAAGTACATGCCAATTTAAATGTTTATACAGTATAATAAAGTTCTTATTAATTAAAAAAATATATTTTCCAGAAAATTAGCATATTACAAAATATATTTAGTAATTTAATTCACTTGCATTTTATAGTGAGATGGAATGTCCTAAATAGTAGATAATTTGTTGGGGTTCAGTCAAGGTTGATCAAAAATACAATTTTTAAAAAAAGTAATTTTTAAATGGAGATTTTTTTTTTACCATAGAGATCATTAGTAGACGTTTTTTGTTTGCGTTTGGTCAAGGTTGATCCAAAAAATACAATTTAAAAATCTTTATTTCTTATTATATACATTGTAAGCCTACTTTAGGGCTTATTATTGACGTAACTAAACTAAAAGTAATATCATATAAAATGTATGAAAGGAAAACATTAACAAAATATGTAGAAAACTCACGACACCTACCTATCATGAAAGCGAGATGGGACTTGTCACCTGGATCAAATGTTCATGACTGAGAGGTAAGTTTTGAAAATTAGGAAAATTTAAGATGGGCAAGTGAAGGGTGCAGGATATGAGGTGGTAGGTACAAAGGGAGAGCGGCCTGCTTCAAAGTGGGCAATACCAGGAAAATAGGTAGGAATTATTTCGGACAAGTAATCTAGGAGACAGGTTGATTTAAGACGAGGGCTGATAAATTTTCAGAATGTTAAAAATGTTAGAATAAGTTGAATCTCCATTCGAAATGTGCTAATATTATTGACTACTGATAAGAGATATCAAATACATATGGCGTATTGAGCGGGGTGTCTTCTGTTCTAGGAGAAGTACTCAATGGGGCCAGAACTGTCAGAGATCAGACAACAGATCAAGGAAAATTTCAACAAGAAGGCCGACTACCAGGATTCCGCACGTGAGTACTCAAATTTCACATCCTTTTTTCCCTCGTCAAATTTTGTAAGTCACGTGAATTTAAGGATTAGCCTCCGAGTGACGGAAGAAGTTGTCCGATTTAAGTATGAAGCAGGAAATTCTTAGCAAAATAAAAACTGCACTGCGTTTACAGCTATAACTACACATCCAAGGCGGTGTACACACATATATATATATATATATATATATATATATATATATATATATATATATATATATATATATATATATATATATATATATATATATATNTTCATTATATATATATATAGAGAGAGAGAGAGAGAGAGAGAGAGAGAGAGAGAGAGCATTAGCCTCCCTTTCAACCAGTAAGGGTCATGGAGGAAGGGACAATCTACAGGTTGCCACCCCATTGTAAGCATCCATGGCTCAGAACAAGCTTTCATTTATAGCTCATAACTTGTCTCGGGCGGGATTTGAACCCGCAACGCCAGGATTGCGAGACCTGAACGGATTCCATAAGCTACCCCGGCGTCCCAATAAGACAGGTTAAAATACACAGGCATAGACCAACCTTTAAGTTTATAATTTTTTTTTTTTAAGTATTTAATCCCACGTAAATTTTAACAATTTTTAGTGCAAGGAAACAGAATAAAAAATCTGTTCCCTTGCACTAAAAATTGTTCCCGCACTAGTGTCGAGAGCATAGCCTCAGAGGCAGACGAATATATCGTCTTATGCTATTCTTCTGCCTCGATGGTTAGACTCTCGACAACAGTGCGGAGAATTTAATAACTTATCATACTTGTCTCGGTAGCATAAATGGAAAATGCACCGGCCCGGATAGCAGAAGATCCAGGTTCGAGTCCTGGCTGGGACAGTTAGATTTTTTATTCTGTTCCCTTGCACTAAAAATTGTTACCAACCTTTAAGTATCATTCCTAGATATTTTCCTTAATAAGTTATTTGTGTAAAAATTAAATAGAAAATTAATATCAATAAATAATATTTTATTCCTGTAATTATCTACAAATTATTTAGTGACTTTAACAGTTCAGAAGACAATTTTCCAGTTAGATTTTCTCTCACCCTCCTTTACTTCGATCCATATCCGCCATTAAGGAACTTATCTAACGGTGTACAGTAGTTAAATATAGAATTTGGTTTCTTTATTTTAAAAATTACAAAAACTTGTACAGTTGGATCGCATACAGAGAGTAGTAGATATATATGTGTGTGTGTGTATATAATTTCTTCGTACAACCACCGATTCTTAAGACAAGCTAATAATTTCATCCTTTTGAAATTATATATATAGTATCAAAAAAATTGCTTTCTGTTTTAATCTGAGATATTCTGTAAATGACTAATTTGATTGGTCTAAGGGTCGTTTTATTAGGTTCAGGAAGAAAATCATTGAAAAATAATATTTCTTTCCAGAATTTAAGATATTTTTCTATTTTTAAAATTTGATCCTTCTACCACTCACTCTCCTCTTTATCTTTTCCGAGAAACTAAAATTTCAAATGTTCAAATTTTTTTTAATTCTTTCTAATCTTGAATCCCACAACAAAACAAAGTATTAATTTCAGAAACGAATGCATGTTATGGTTTTTTTCAAAACCTTCGCTACCTTCTATGAAAGAAGCAAAAATTATAAATAGGTCTCTCAAAGATTTTTTTTTTTTTTTTTTTTACTCAAAGCGAGACTTAAAAAGCTAAAAGGCTTTCTTCTGCTAAGTTTGAGCAAAATCAGATTAAAAACTTTCAAAAATTACGTCGCACATGAGTTGTGTAGACTAAGTGAATTCCTTATTTTGTAGTTTATGAATATTTATATTTGAACTTTCCATCTCATGATGGCTTCCTCAGTTGGAGAATGCTTCCTCACTAAACCTATGGTGAATTTCATTGCACAAAACTAAAGGGGTATATAAATAAATAAATGGCTGTAACATTTTTACCAATTCCCTGACAAGTTTAAACTCTTCAGTCCTTTGGTTCCCTGCAATATTTAAATGATTAATTTAATTTAATTTAGAATATATTTAGAGATAATGAGATATTTTTTAAATTCACTTATTAACATCTAATTTTACTGGGGAAGTACTTATGTACTTGATTTAAGAGAGATCAAAATCTAATAACATGAGTGAGGACTCCTAGGCCTCTAACTGTATTTAAGTTAGAAGTTTGAGCTCTTACCTTTTCCATTTGTTTTCTAGCATTACAAAGTTTGACAGAAGAGGATTATGAAGAACTGATTGAGAGAATGAAGATGGCAGACCTTGTCTACAATGAATACTCTCTGGAGGAAGTGATTTACCAACTGGCAAAGATTATGTTCAGACAGTCTCTTTCCAGGGGTAAGTGTCACTCTCATTCTTACTATTCTTTAGCAATATTTTTCAGGCTAAATAACATAAAACTTTGTATTAATTAATGTTAATTTATTTATTAATACTATTATTTCAATTAAGAAATCTCTGTTGAAACTTTAGGATAACTCTATTTTACCTCTCCCCCTTCATCTTCTCTAAAAAAAAAAGTAATTGTAATACTCTTGTATTAAAAAAATTAATATCAAGTCATTGTTACAACTAGCAATTTCATTCTCTAAAACTGTTTAACTGAAAAAAAAATAAATAAATAATAATAAAAATAAAAACCATACACTCATTCTCAGATATAGAGATTTTTTCTTTATTCATTTTGTTTTCAATTTTATTCAGGCTATTCTGTCAAAATAATTCAAAAGTTGTGTTATGGTGAAAGCTTGGTCTCCCCATGCTTTTTTCTTTGCTAACAAGAGAAAAAATATAAATTTAATTAACATTATTTCTCATAAACATAAATTTTACATAATTATTTGTATCAATGTTTGCTTAAAATTTGCAGGAAGTGTTGAGGCTCAGGATTCCCTTCAAAAATTCACAGATTTCCTTGAAAATGAAGCACAATCTGGAAGAATTTCTAGATCCCTTGAGAAGAAAGTACTAGGTATTGGTAAACCTAATTTTAATTTTGCTAATTTTTAGATTTAGCTTTATTTTATTTTATTTTTTTTTTTTTACTACTGCCTCTTTATTAGTAATATTTGCCAACGGCCATACCACGTTGAACACACCGGTTCTCAGATTTAGCTTTAATATATATGTTACACTTCTATTATTATTTACGCTTAACAACTGAAGGGAATGAACATATGAATAATGAATTGTCATTGATTATGTTGGATTGCCAAAGTTATCCATGAAACCAACACTCCTAAATTTAACAAACCAGTGAACTCTTGTAAAACAGCAATTCTTATTTCTTCTGTAAATTAACATTTTGCATTTACTGACAAATCTAAATCGAATTAGACATAAATGTTTTAGTCTAAGATGATTTTAGTTGGGGTTCGCTCAAGGTAGATCCAAAAAAACACAAATTTAAAAAATGTATTTTTTAATAAAGGATTATCTGTCAACGTTTCGGCTTACATTGTAAGCCATCTTCAGGGCTATCATGAAGATGAGAGAGGACGTCCTGTCGTTAAGTTCACATTTCCATGACTCGCACGCAATATGTTATACTAGAGTCCGATCTGGACACAGTGAAGTTCATAAGGTCACAAAGAGATGACCCCAACCCACCTGACATTCTGGCAAAATATTGTACAGCTCTATAAAGAGAAACTTCATAATCATAACAGGTACAGGCAGGACAATAAGAGTCAAAAAGTCTACCTGAGTAAGGATACAAACCCCATCAATAACAAACAAAACTAGCAGGTGAGACAAAAGAGGATGGCCAGCAAGATAAAGTATGTTTGGTTCGGGTGTGCTGCCGGCAAGATGAAGGTGGCTCAGATATGACATCTAGAGGATTCGCATGTATTTGGCAGACCAGCATACCTTTTTTTCCAGTCCCACACCTCTGCTTGTTTTAATTGTAAAATAGCATGGTCTCTTTTACAGATGTGGTGATTGCATCTCTCTCAGATGTCCTGACACAGTATCCTGAGCTTGTTGATGTAGCAAGGGAGAGTCTTGGTTTAACACCTCCACACTCTTCACATAAGCAAGGTAATATTTCATGCTATAAACTTAGAAGAGTTTAGATCTATTTAATTAGAAGATGTACATCCGAAAAATTCATATTACAAATTTTTTTATTATTAATAATTATGAGAAATTAATAACAAATAAATATTCTCAAATTTTTAATTTTAGAACAAATTAAAAATAAGAATAGCATAATCAAT
>KZ807084.1:0-19613 GCA_000696205.2 Oncopeltus fasciatus
TTTAATGTGATACTTTATTTTCTTGTTAAGTCCTTCTTCACATGCGCACTGAGTAAGCAGAAAAGGCATCTGACAGTCCAGGAGCAAGACATTCGTAATGAAGTCAATGTGAGCAATGTGAGGAAGTTGCTGTGTTGCTACAGATACCCTCCCTCAAATCAGTCTCCCCACAGCCTCAGGACCATGAAAATTGAGAATAATGGTGTGTGAAGGGTAGAAAAACGAGCGGGTCCAATCGACCTACAGCTGGCCGTCGACATGTCTGCCATGTTACCCCACTCCCCGCTCACTCATACATTCTGCTTCTAAAGCTTCCATTTGGCTTTTTTAGAGGTTTTTTTCTTTAATTTTATGCACACAGAAATAAAATATAACTATTTTGAATCATTGTGGAATGCACTTTCTCCCAAGGAGTGAGAAGAATATATACTGAACTGTTATGGATAAACCTTCGAGCATTTGGTGTGATGTCACTTATCGTTCTGATAATAATAAACCCACGGTCTTGGGGTTTTTGAAGTTTCTTGCTGAATAATTGCAGAAATCAAAGGCAACATATTTTGGCCTGCTTCCAGCTTAAAATGGCCACCATATATCAGTGGATTGAAGAAAAAAATGATATTCTGGCTTATTTTGATATTTAGTAAGCCATGATTGAGAAAATCAATTCCTAGTAGATGCTATTTTGTTGGGGTTGGTCAAGGTAAATCCCCCCCCCCCAAAAAAAAATTCAATTAAAAAAACTATTTTATTTTTAATTATGAGAATTCCCTCAGTCATGAGTATTGGATCCTGGTGAAACAACGTACGGGTTCGCCTTTATGATATCCCAGAAGATGGCTTACAATGTAAGCCGAAACGTTGGCAGATGATTAAAAAGTACACATTTCTGTAAATTGTATTTTTTAAATCTACCTTGACCGAATCCAAACCAAATTACGTCTACTAATAATCTCTACGGTCGAAAATTCTCCTTTTCAACTTACATTAAATCAATTTCTTGTTGGAACTTATGTACCTCAGTGGTCAGTCTAAACCTAAGATCACAGATTACTCTGTTACCATTCCTCGAGATAACCTCGAAGTGTGAAGCACCAAGTGAATCCCTTCGACTCCTCACCCATCGAAGAGTTGGAGGACGGTCGCCGGCAAGCCAGGATGTCCTTGTTTGACGTATCAATTAGTCCAGTCTGAATTCCCGGCGAGTTTCCTGCCGGGAGAAAGTAGAACCGGCCCCCGGCAGAGGGTGGACCTGTAATAGCTCAGCCGATTAACAGTGTCAAGAAGGAATGCCGCCATCTCCCCTCTTGTTCAACTCTCTTCCAAATACTCGTCAACAATCCTGCCACTGCCTTACAGATATTCCCTTTTTTAAGGTGTGTATAGTCGACTTCCCTTTGCGCTTTTGATTGATAATAAATAAATGTGATTCGTATTTATAGAAAATAAAGCACTCGCGGCTTAATCAAGGGCGAGAGATCCCGATTGCACTCTCAATCACACCTGTTCTTGATTACTATGTATAAATATATATTCACACACTCTCACACACATGTATATATAGTTTGAAGGTTATTAAGGGTATTGGTCATACAAATTTTGTACAATTATTTTAGCACTTAGTATTTTAGTAATTACCTCAGTTATTTCGACTTTTCTCAGACGAAATGAGGGGAAACCTAATATTCATTATATTTTATATTTATGTGTGTTCTCTGCTTTTGTTTATCCTCCTTTCTATTTATATATGATGCGAGAGTCATCGACCAGACTATCAAGTAATTTTGTACAATAATTTTACTCCAGGCCGATATATGTAGAGAATATATTTTCTCTTTTTCAGTTCTAGAGTAATAAGTTAATAGACACATCTATTGTTGTTCATCTGCACAACACTTATTGTCATGTATCATATATTGATGTGGACTAATAGTTACACTTAGGCCTTTTATATCTGCACATCAATATATGATATACATGTTGTGCAGATGTACCAGAATAGAAGTGTCTATTAACTTATTACTCTTGCACCGAAGAAGAGATAATTATCGAAAAGGACTGAGGTTCTTTGCGAGGCATTCATTGAAAAACCCTTTTCTCTCCTCAACGGGTTTAGGAATTAAGGGTTCAGATGCCTTCTAACTCTCTCTGCTAAAGAGTGACTTCTTGCCTCGGAAATTTAAATGTTATTTCTTTTTGTTTTTTTTGTTTATTTTGTTGATTTCGATCCATTGACCGCGGCAGCAAGTCACAGTCCCACTGCAGACCATAGCAAGAGAGAACCAGTATGGGAAAGCGCATGTTACGTATGTGTGTGTGTTCTCGAACCACTGCACACTGCATCAGGTTTGTGGTCTGTATATCATACTAGCTACCAGATTAATTCTTGTAGAATTTTGCAGTTACCGAATTAGTGTAACGAAGCATTAAATTGCAATTAGTAGCACTCCAGGTATCCGCAGGTCTAACTGCTCTTTCAAACCCCAAGGGGTTTTTTTTTTTTTTTTTTTTTTTTTTTGAGAAACGTTTTATTTAATAATAATAATAACATATGTGTGATATTCAACTGAATTGATTTCACGAAAGAATTATGATTTATATTTTTCATCCAGTTATTTCGTTTATTGTTCCTAGTTAGCAGTTCTGAAAATTAAGGATTGCAGAGAAAGTGAAATTAAAACTGTCTTTGAAGACACCGATGGAGCAGATGGCGGCAAACGCGGCTCCAGCGAATGGCCCGGATAGGATCTACCGCTGGACCACAAATATAATAAATTCACAGAGAAATTATGAAAATTGGCTGTTTTTATTTTGTTGAACCGTAGTTATAATAATTCTGGGCTCATGATTAAAGGACACCTCAATTCATTTCAGCGAATTCCAAAAGAATGTAGCTATTGGGGTAGTTTTTCATGACCAATTATTTGAAAATTGATTGATTTTTTCTCAGAACTTGCGTACTATGGTGGTACGAAAGGGCATAAAGTTATAAATTAGTAAAATGAGTTCTTGCAGATGTTTTGGATGTAGATGTTTGTTTCAGAAAGTAAAATGTTCTTGAGAACTCAAATAAGAAGAAATAAAAATTCAACTAAGATAATAAATAAGAACTCAACTAAGATTAATAGAATACAGTTGATATTATATCATAAATTCTTTTTTATTAATATTGTTAATATTTTATATATAGCGACTTTATTTATTAGGAAGAGTTAGTTTTATTTTATTTCTTGTTTATTCTTTAAATGGGATGCATTTTTCTTATCTGAAGCTATATGTAACTGATACGAGTGAGCCGTCGTTGTGATGAAATAGTTGTGACATCTAGCCAGCCTGTCTGGCCCCTAATAAATATGTCGTCCTGACAAACGATGTACTTTATTACACTCCTTATGGCGCTGATAACAGGAAATAGAATCCTTATCAGACAACCGGTGTCTGCCTCCCTCCCAGCCGACGTCTGCCTCCCCCCCCCCCTTCTTCTTGTACCAGAAATAGCGCTGTGTGCGAAAAAGCTTGGGAGGGGGGGGGGGAGAACCGGTAGTCAGAAGATGGGGTGGAAAAATACAAACCTCGTATTAGTCACCGCTCTTATTTTTTCAACTTGGCTCAGAAGAGTTAAGTGTTAAGAGAATTATTCCAATATGTTATTCACTATTTCCAAGAAAACTAAATTCAACCCAAGAGCTTCTCTGGAAATCAACTGTAATTACATACCACAAGCCTTCTCTAGCTTGCGGTCAGTCAAGAGTAACACGTCTTAAAACGTAATCTCCATGGACCTCTTTGGCCTCTAACTGTACCTTTTTCTTCTTCTTTGTTTTGCTTTTTTAATTTACACTCTGAAACCACTATTCTAATACCCATTTTTTTGGGGGAGTGGTAGAGTCAATAATATGAACTTATATTCTACGTTTGGAACTGGTCGTGGTCCGAGCTTCCCTATAAAATGGTTGATTCAACCAAAAATAGGTCTTCTCCTGGCAAAGATACCTGCACAGGTCTTTAGCTCATATTATAATAGAATATGATCGTTAATCGTATATGAAGATTAGAATGCCACCCCTCCCTCCCCCCTGAATGTTTCAGTAAGCAATAATTGACTACATGTACACGTTTTTCAAGGTAGAATAATGCTGGTATAGTTTAATTCATTTTCGTTTGAGAGAAACATTACTTACTTTCACAGACCTTATCATTGCAAATGTACATGTTATTTCAATTTTTCTTGGTTTTTAAAAATGAAATCTCTGTATTAGAGGCCACGCTATAATTGAACTATTTTTTTCATAAATATTGTTCAGACATTATAGAGAGATTTCATCGAACCGGAGGGTGGTTGGAAACCAAAGAGAATGGGAAACCCCGTCAGATGATAAGAAAACAATCCCTCTTTAATTATATAAAAAAAATACGGTGGGTAAGGGGTAGATAAAATTTGGAAAGTGGGATGGTTAGTGGCGAGGGGTACATTGGAGTGTTGGCTTGCCAAGATAAGGCCCTCGAGGGTAATTGTGCCTCTGGAGAGAACAGTTTCATACTTTAATTAATAAGCCTCGGGCTGTGACTTTGCCTTTGGGCCGAGTGATTCCCCGCGCCCAAGGCCCCCGAGGCCAAGTCCGCGATATTGTCTTGGCCTCCTTGACGACTTGGCTTGGCTGGACTTAGTTAATTGAGTTGGCGCTGCACTTTGTTTGGGTTCTTGATCATTTTATATTTTCCTTCCCTCAGGACAGTCTCGTTTTTCTTCCCTGACGAATTTGCCACAAATGACTTTTTTTCGATAGACTTGTTTTATTCCGTTGAAGAAATAAGATCATCATCATGTCTTACACACACGCACACGCCTTAGCACTCTACGAACTGGAGCGCTAGAAAAAAGAGTCGTGGAAGGGCTAAACAGCAGTGACAGGAGGCCGGGCAACTAGCAATTTAACATTTTTTTGGTAGAAACTTCATGAATGACATTTGAAATTTGGCTCCCGAAGGAGAGTCTGCACGTGTGTGTTAGCCGTCCAGAGCCTATGTAACCCGTGGCGGTTCAATGATGCTATACACTCATTATGTAATATTCAGGAAGTTAATTACTGACATTTTCTTCAGGAGCTTATCCACAGCGGAATTTGGCGGGAATCATCTATTGCTTTGTCAGAACACCAGTCAGTCTCATTTTTCTCTGAATGCAACTAGAGTATTCGGCAGATCAAAGGGATATGTCTATCGGCAAAATACTAAAATTCCACCAGAATCCTGTCAAGAAGTATCAAATATCACTGCAAACGTTGTGATAAAAGCCCTTGTTCTATTTTCCACTTATCGAGGAGGTTTCAAGTGTCCTTTTGAGTACTCTCACTATCTGAAATAACTAAAACAATTGATAGATGAGAGGTTCTCTCAGAGTACTTGCTGGATTGAGTCAGAGTGTGACCGACAAAGGAGGTGTGGCGGAGAGGGAGTGCTCTGCAACAATATTTCATGATAGTTGTTCGATTTTAGTATTATTTTGAATTATTTAGATTAGTATAGTTCGAATTAGTGCTTCAAAGGGAGCAACCATTTTCTAGCTCCTTACAAGTAGTTATATAAACTACTTCAATTTATGAACAAATGACTTTTTTTATTTTATTTTTCATGTTACAAGTCATATATTTTGAATATTATTCACAGTGAATAAATATAAATATTTTTTGCGTTTGTTTACTATTATTTAATCTTTATCAGCAGATGAACATGGTGTTAAGAAAAATAAATTAAAATGTACTAAAAATTGAATGGTTCCTTTAAACGCATCCTTGTATGTAATCGGTTAAGTTTTTACAAAGACAGACCAAATGCAATTCTTTTTGTTATTTATAATTTTATTAACCTAAAGAAGTACATTATTTTATTTATTATTTCTTCTTTTTTTTATTTTTTGGCCGAGTTTTCTTACTTCCTGTGATTGCTTCTTCAGGACGGTCAAGTCCGAAAGAAGAACCTATTAATATTTCCGGTGACTATGGAAGCCTTAGTGAACACTTTATTTTATTTACATAAATATGCTATGGCATACAAAATTTGCACGACGTCTTGATTTTTTTATAATCCTGCTACCTAGGAGAGAAGAATTTTAGTGGATGCAGTATACGAGCCAAGCTGCAAGAGTCTTCATCACTTCCAATCGAAAAGCTATACTCCATCTTAAATTGAAGTGTTATTCAGGGATTCGAGGGATGCTTCTAAGAAAAATAACAGCCAAACGGATTCACTTGTAAAAGGAGACCAGAAATGTAAGTTACTCATTATTCTGATTAGTGTGGGAATTTCATTTTCAAGCTGAAGTGCAGTAACCTTATTGTACTAGTGAAGAGATTAAGATCATAAAGGTTCATAAATCATCTCATTGCTCATGGAATGATACGAACACTGAATCTGCCATCACAATCCCAACGGGTACTCCAACGTTATCCTCCTCCTTCCTCTTTGTCTTTCCTCCCCATGTCCTGTTCGAAGGTGACTGCCCTAATCGGCTTCCAGAATGTACGGGCAATAACGCACGGTCTTCGCCTCGAGTGATTAGTGTTGATCGCGGACAGAGACTGATGAGTGAGGACAGGCCACAGATATAGTGGGTCCTGAGGCTTAATGACTCCGAGACTCAGCTGACAGCAATTAATCACCCCATCGCCGCCATTAATTACAATATTTGCTATCATTGTTTGGGAGGTGAACGTACCCCGAAAGGTGCTTCCGTTTCGTCGCTCATCGCCTTAGTTCCAGGCTTTTACATGATATAAACCCCTCCTTGCTCTTCCTTCTCAGTATGAAGGCATTGTCTTGTTTTCAGCAGCTTTGTCGTCATATAAGCCCTTTCCAAAAATATCCTGACAGTTTCTTGTTGGACATGAATATTTTCTGCTGTCATTTTCGTTCTATTTATTTATTTTTAAAGAATTCCCTGCGACCTTTGAAATAAATTAGCCATATTACCTCAATAGGAGATCATAATTATTTGTAATTATGTCATCTTTGCACTCTTTCTTTAATAAAAATAATTAGTCAATTAAGAATTGATTAATTATTTGTGTGCACATTATTATAAAAAGTAAATGAACCTTGTAATCATTCTTTTAGGTTGCCGATAAATGCTAACATGATAGCCTTAAGAAGTTTTTAAATAATTGCTTTTCATTACTTTGTGAAAGGAAGCAATTTACTTAATTAAGTTATCTCTGGCTTTATTTTGTTCAAGAAGAACAAAGTTTTCGTTCAATTTCAAAGTGTCTTTTGTTTTTCGTTTAACAAATTCTTGACAAAGAAATTACTGTTTCTTTAAGCATTATATTTCAAGCATCTCGTTGATATTTCGTTTTATATATATGTTTGCTCCATATATGTATTTATTTGTTTATATATTACTCTGTATGCTCTCTAGATCCACAATTTTTGGAACAAGGAATCCTAATAAGGTTATTATGCTTCTTTTGATACCGGTGATCTATTCGTTAATTGGTGTAATCAGAATTATGACGAGTGATTCGGAGGAGGACCAATTCTGAAATGGTCAATATCTTCATTATTGTTAAATTTATTGAAAAATTGACCTGGGCGGGATTCGAACCCGTAGCGCCAGGATTGTGAGACCCAACCAGATCCCATAGCTACCCTGACTCCCCTTGAAAATAATATGTTTATATTATATATTTTTACGAAAAAACGCCCATTAGGGAATATATTTAATAATATAATTTCCAGAGTTGGGTTCTTCCCCATTTTTAGGATTGCTTTATCAACCTATTCACTGATTCCACTAGATCTGGATAAAGGTTAGAAGTAGACGAAATTCAATCATAGCCAATATGTTTGTTATTAATAATGTTATAAAAAATATAGTATATTATAGGCAAATAATGTACAACTGTTCCACTTATACTCCAGAAAATTTTGAAAATGGCGCATAATAGAAAATATATTTAAGTATACTGTTGACGGGTCGAAGGCCTTTCCCCCACCATACCTTTCTCGATTAGCCTGCCTGGGACACTTCAACTTCTCCCTTCATTTTTTTTTTTTTTTTTTTTTTTTTTTTTTTTTTTTTTTTTTTTTTTTTTTTTTTTTTTTTTTTGTGTGTGGCTTATATGATAAATAAGTCTTGTTAAAATGTAAGATGGCCAACATCTTCATTTAAACAAGGCAAAACTGACAGCTTACGTTACTCTTGTGAGGCTACTGTAGGAGTTCAAAGTGATCTATCGCCCTCCTTAGACGTATTTACACATCTCTATGGTGGCAAAACTGGAAAGTAGCTTATTATTTAGTGTTTTGAGTATGCATTTATTTTTCAGTATCGATCAATAATTTATTCGGGTGTTTCGTCGAATGAAAGATATTTTTAGATCGTATTGGTTGCTGTAGTACGACATAGCGGTGCTTTTTCAACTGCGATGGGGAATCGCTAAAAGAGCAACTTCTGAGGAGTTTGAAAGCCTTTTAAACTTTAATGGGGGGGATACAGGTCGTCCATTGTTATTGACTTAGGTAATTCCAGCAATTGAGCTTGAAGTTAGCAAAGTTTGCTGCTTGTCTTTAATAAATGAAGTTGAATAACGAGCCGTATAACAGTTGGTTCTCGTGCTGACTGGACAGTTCTGCGACGGGAAAACATTGATCAAGCTACTTCTCATGCATCTAGGACTTGCAAGGACTTACAGGATATCACATGTAATCACTGCTTCCAGAGTTCGGCCCAGTTCTTTTGTGTGATAATTAGGAAAAACTAAGTCGATATTATGACTTAATGTCATATTTCTTAACGTAAGAAAAACTTATGAATTTATGGCGTATTAGGAAAATATTGTAGTAACGGCAATACATATTGCTTGCTACCGAGTTATAAATCACCAACGCCAAATGAACTTAGGGTCAGGGAGGCAGGAGCTATATACAGGTTACCATCCTGTTCTGAACACCGATGGTTCAGGAAAAGCTTTTATCTGTCGCCAAAAGCTTTTTAAGGCCGGGATTTGAACCCACAGCGGCAGGATTGCGAGAAGTGTGCTGAACATTAATTTGGGGTTAAGGAGACGTTTCTTTATTTGAAATACTTGTAAAATTTCTTTAGTCACATCATCTTAAACTGACATAAGATTTTTTTCTATCCTATTGGTTTGCAATAACGAGCTGAAATACTAAAACCCACACACACATATTATTGAGTATAATTTTTTGTATCTCCAGATAATATCTCATCTTCTATTATAAATATATAAATGAATGAATATATTATGTTGTATTAGTGCTAGAAGTGTGAGCATAAATGAATTGTTACTCGAATTTCCATTTATCTTTTCCCAGCATAGCACACTTTTGATAAGAGACTACCAGGATCATAATCTCGTATTTATACTTTGAAGAATCATGTATATCTTCGTATAATAATAGAACATGCTCGTGTAAATCGTAAAGTTGATGTTCAATGATTTTGTCAGATTACGTATAACTGTAGGTTATATAGGAATGTAACTAAGTGGAGGCTTTAAAGAATTTTACCCCCCCCCCCCACTGTCGCTTTCAGTAATTTCTAGCGTCAACGATAACTTTCTTATTTATTATCAATTTTCCCTATTTAGAGACAATTTAGTCTATCAGTTAACTTCCGTCCTTCTTATATGAAAACAACAGACCTGGGAATTATTTTGGCTTTTTTGTGATGCTTCCAAATAAACATAAATATATTGCACTTCCATATGCTGATGAGAGTATATATATTTGTATTTCAGAGCATGCTTTGAGCGCTCTGGTAGCCTGTCGCCTGCGGAACGTGAATTTGTGAAGGTGTCGGCGCGTCAGAGAGATAAAGTAACAGAATTATTCCCCTCTAATTTGAAGGGGAAGAAAGGAAAGGGGCAGACAGACACAGCCCGTTGGCTCTTTATCATTCCCAGAATAAGTGTCTTCTTATCTACTAATGTGTGTGTGTGGGGGGAGCTGATAGCATCTGGCCTGGCCGAAGCACATTCGGAGTTGGGACGTCGGCTCTGCCCCAACACCCTACGTCTCTGGTAGGCCTTCTTCTGTAACTTTCTTCCAAGGTGTTGCTGCAGAGTTGCAGACACATACAGCAAGTGGTAACCTACCCTTTCTTTAGTCCAAAGTCACCTTCATTCAATAAGTGGTTTGACACCGAGATCCAGAGAGAGAGAGAGAGAGAGAGAGTTTGTGGGAAGGGGTATTTAGGGGGGCATTTGCATTGACCTTAGCTAATAAACATAAAATAAAAAAATTTATTTAATATATTCTGCTAATAAAATATCTTTTAATTTGATGGCTTAGTATAATATACATATATACGAAAAATTAAATTAAATTAAATGTCACTTTGCTGGGAGAAGGGTCCATTGACCCAACTCTCTAAGCTATAACTCGTTAATTACACAATTCATAAAACTCCGACCTGACAGAAGAAATTTATTTTATAATTCATAAAAAAAAAAATTGTATTTGAAATATTTCTGTTGTCTCTAGTGACAACTGAATTATTTATAATTTTTCTTAATAAGTTATGTGACTTATTTTTCGAAACTAGGATAGAAAAATAAAGTTTATATATTATCCTGCACATCCACTGTATGATATACTTTTTAATATCTTAATATTGATAGTTTAAAAGTATGTATGTAAAATTCTAGATGAAAACAGTATATTTACCGTAGAAGTTTCATAGGTGTTGAATTTTTTTTACTTACTGAAGAAATTATTTACTGGATTCTGTAATTTATTATTTTATAATCAACACAACTGTGACATGATTTTTTAATGGTAGTTAGCTTCTCGATTAATGAAATAAATGTAAAAAAAAAGTGTTTAAAATTATAAATAGCAAGTTCAAGTTCCTAAAAATTTTGTTCTTGGGTTCAAATCTTGCACTGGGCAATCTATTATGGATAGATAAAAGTTTGTCCTGAGCCATGGATGTTTAGAATGGGATGGCAACCTTCCCCGCTTGAACCAAAGTGTTTGAAAGTGTGGCTTTCACACAAATGAAAATAAACAATTCTTAAGGAAGATTAAGGAGAAGAGGAATTAATTGGAGTGTGTGGCCTCTATGAAAATACAATCATAGAGTATCCAGTTATTTTCCTTTTGTGATAAATCTTTTTTCATAAATTTCTTAGAATAATATTTTGTTTGTCAGGTGCAAAGTTTTCTTAGATGATTCTAAGTGTTTTAAGGCATTCATGGCCGTCTCGTATTGCTAAGCTACGGCTTGATAAAGATAAACGAAGGGGCGGGGGCCTGTTTGTTGTAGCAATAGGGGTGGGGGTTTGGGGTGAGTAGCGGTCTTCCGATATCCTCGAGACTTGTGTTTGCTGTTGCGAGTAAAGTCAGACAGCCCCTAGATCGAAGTGCCGCCTCACGCGAACCAAGTCTGTCTCTCATCAAGGCAGGGAACCCGAGGTAATCAAGTACGATTGGATAGGCCGCCTTTATTATTTACTACCTTGTTTACGTCGGCCATAACCTAACCTCTCATCAATCTGAAATAAGGCTGTCTCCTATCGCAATTTTACTTTGCAATGCTTACACGTGTAATAATCAGACATTCTTTATCGACACAAATACTATGGAATTGTAGAATAATCCCTATGAGATTGTGGGACAGAGGTAATTGTGGGTTTTTAAATAACAACATATTTGTTAACCAGAAAGTTTTTATCATGGCCAACGTTTCAGCTTGTTTTCCTGACCTTTCTCAAGTCGACAGAGACAATGGAGGGTAAATGCAGACCATAGGAGCTAACTCATTAATCTTCGGTTAATCTTTCTTTGTGGATTTCAGTCATGAGCTAGCTTTCAGCCTCCATTGTACTTGCCACTATAAAAAAGGCTAGAAATTTAGTCCAGAACTTTCGCCAACAAAAAGTCTTTTCAGTTGACAAATATGTCGTTATTTTATTAATTTTATTTTTTTAAGTGTTAGCCTCTCTTTCAACAACTTAGGGTCATGAAGAGAGGAGCTATCTAAAGGTTACCAACCCATTCCAAACATCCATTGCTCTGGACAAGCTTTTGTTTATAGATAAAAGCTTGCCCTAGCGGGATTTGAACCCGCATCGTCAGCATTGCTAGACACGAACGGATCCCCTTAGCTAACTTCTTTTAATTTACCTCATAGCCGTGATTTCTATTATTTAAATTCTCAGGTGCTAATTTATTCATCTTAGGGCTATAAAGACGATTTTATACTCGTCAGGAAGCGGCAATGGAATTATTATTTAGCACAAATTAAATTAAGAACTATGAATTTATATATTTTTTAAATGTGTTCTTCAGTAGGATTTAAGAATCAGCCAAGAATATTTTAGTTAGAAATAAATGTCAAAATGTATTTAAACAGCTAGTTTTACTATATAAATGAGTAAAAAGTTTAATTTATTATGATCACAAGTATGAAATAGTATTATTATCTCTTTACTATTATTTATAAACCCCCTTCTTGACTTATTAAATGTTTTACCTCCTTTTGGAGTTGTATCTTCCCCCTTTCAGATAAAATTCCCTGCTCTTGAGAGCAGCCCCGAGGGAAGCCAGGCACTTACCCCTGATGACGGGTAGAGTCCCAATGCAACCTTCCTTCCAATCTGTATAATTGCCGGAGCCTATTCTCCAGGGAATGGAAACCCGCAGTTTCTTGGACTTTTTTTTTTTATCCCACTCCGGTATTCTAAATCCGTACTTCAATCTAGGCCCCGGCTCACGCGGCCATTTCTCATCGGGGGCTTATGCCATAGTCGAGTTTTTAATAACTCTCAAGAAAAATAGAAGTCATGTCAACCTTATGGTGAAATTCACTAAATCGCAGAAAAAAATCTGAATATTTTTCAAAGTCGATCGTTGGATTTGACCAATCTGCATGTTTTGCAGTTGTAATTAATGCTGAAAATTCTCGAGAATCAACTTCTCATTTGTTATTTATTACCTCATTTAATATATTTTGTCAGATTACGTATAACTGTAGGTTATATGTGGTAAGTAGTAAGATTTTTTTTCTGGCCCCCTTGCATTTTTTGTATAATATTAAACGTGGGATTTCATACTACAACTAATATCATTATAAATTATAAGAGTATTTTATACAATTCTAAAAATATCAAAATGTTAGCCCCTGAGTAAAATCCATTGCATNTATATATATATTGACTATTGCTTGTTGTGCAGTTATAATTCTGGTCACCGTCACGGAAAGTGCATTGGAGTGGTGTTTGTGTTATATGCTCAAAAACCTATAATTCCAATTGCTTAGAACACGCACTGTGTATTACCTGATGAGTATTAACGATGAAATTAATGTTTATACTCATTCATTTAATTAAGGGATTTATTTTACTACACCATACTTTACTACACAACGTTTTTTAAAATTATTACCCTATCCGGCTTAGTATATGTTATATGTATGTTAGTGTATGTTAGATATATAGATCCGGCGTAGATTTTATAGAAACATGCTGATAGTAGATGATGTTTAGTAGCAGTGTTTAATATTGAGTAGACATCAATTATTTGTAGAAATTCAAATTAATAAGTCTGTGGAAAAGTATTCGTGATAATCTACATTCAGACGATTAGTGCTATAATATTTACTATCTCATAGTTTCTTTTTCGTAAAAGTATTATGTATAAGAAGAGTATTGTATAAAATAAAAATAAGTGTACTATTTGATCTTAATAGTTGATTTAAGTGCTAAATATTGACAGGTATAAGTCAGTAAACATTAGGCGTTAGGTCAACCCCCTCCCCCCCGTTTTTTTTGTGCGTTTATATTTTTATTACAGCTTCCTACTAAATAGGAATATGCCAGGAAGACATGAGAAGCAAAGTAAAGCGAAAGAGAAATTATTATTTGCACCTTACTTTACCGTTGCCCCAATGAAATATGTGTAAATAACAGTCTTGCCCAATTTTTAAATTCTATTTAACTATTAATCTTCTTCTTTTTTTTTTTTTTTTTTTTTTTTTTTTTTTTTTTTTTTTTTTTTTTTTTTTTTTTTTTTTTTTTTTTTTTCTTTACATTGCCCCTCTTGATATGAGGCCAAATATGTATATATAAAGGCCCTCCTCGATTGATAATATACTAGGATGTCCACATTTGCACTCGGCATTCGAGGGAAACCAGACATTACTCTTGTGTGATACTAGAGTATTAGGCGACTCATCACAAATTCATCACTAGATTCCTCCCATGCGTGTATTTTCTCACTAGGCTTATCGATTTAGGGTAACAGCCCCTTATTTTAGCCTCCCCATAAAGAATTCAATTTTTTTTTTTTTTGTGCACTAAATTTCAGTTGAGGAAGTACAGGGGACTTTATAAATAGGTATAGAACAGTTATAAATAGGTTGTGGGGAACCGATTCACTCCCGATTTTGGTAGCCTTCAGTTACCTCCCAGAGAACAGCTGTTGGGATTAGCTGGGTAGCAATGAACTTGGAAGTTAACTGTGTGTACAACCTGGAGTGACTGATGGGTGTCTACTTTCTCTTCCAGAAAGCACCCCAACTAATCCGAGTCAAACCCAGCAGACCCATTGAACAGTAAGGAAAAACCCCAGAATTTTGGTAGGGTCTGTCATCACAGAAGTTATCATCTATTTTTCCATGACAAATTAATTTTATTATTTTTAAATTAGTTTTTACAAATTAATAATATGGTTTTGGGTGCTTATGTGTAATACAAAATCTATGAAATTTTTGAAGTGGAGGTGATCTTACATTATTTATCGTGTTTTAATGCTCAATTGCAAAATATATTTAATTATTATAATAATTCGAATATTTTATATAATGAAGACTTGGTTTTCCAAGTATTAAATCAAATACAATATTTATGTTTTATATCGGTGAAAATGTGCACTCTTCTGAGCATGGGTGTTTTTTTAGCTATTAAACTTGCTTAGCTGTTGGTATTGATTAGCTTAAATAATTTTATTAAAAGTTTTGATTACTCTACCAAAAATAATTTCTTACCTTTTTTTTTTTTACACAATTCCTCTTTAAAAAAAAAATTAAATACATATTTGAACCTTTGTTGATGGTACTTGATTCTGCATGGTGAAAAGTATTCATGTTGTACCATTAAGGTTTACGAGTTACAATATTTTAAAAGAAAAATGGAACTTGGAAATTTATTGAACTGAGCCTTTGCTGTGGGAGATAATCTTCATACCCTTCTGTTTTTAGCAGGAGACATAAAAAAGAAAAGGAATTTTCTTGGGATCGGATTTCGAATTTCTCGCGCCATTTGACGTCACAAACTTTTCCCCCCCTCCACCTCAGCTTAGCTGGGAAGAGATAAAAAGTCCCGGTAAGAGATAGTTATCAGAAATCCATTTAAACGTGCCTCTAACTCTCTTCCCCGCTGGGAAGAGATAAAATCCCTTTCGGAAGTCTTGTGAATTCCCTCCGGATGGGAGAAGTTCCCTGGCCCAGTGGCAGTAGAACTTCGCTCTCAAAGAGTCTTTGAGATTTAGAAACTCTCTCGCTCCTGTGGCCCCCTCTCGAATATTTCTCGCGTCATAAATTTCTCTGCCCCCCCCCCCCTACTTCTGGGGACTTAGTCCCACACATGCCTCCAACCGCTTTCCGACAGCTGTCATTTGCATGGTGACCGTCTGCTCAGAGGATCTCCAACCAAATAGCGGCTATTTTTCTCATTTTTGGTGCTAGTAAATATATATATATATAGGAAGTGAAACACTCGCGGCTGCGTTATATTGTAATTAAGAACAGGTGGGATAGAGAGTGCACTGCACACACAAAAAGAAAAATCACAAGGAGCAAAATTTTCGGGTATCTCTCGCCCTTTCGGGGATTGCTCTTCACCGACGAAGAGCGAGAGATCCTCGAAAAATTTGCTCCTTGTGATTTTTCTTTTTGTGCGTGCACTGCACTCTCTGTCCCACCTGTTCTTGATTACTATATATATATTATAGTACAGGANATATATATATATATATATATATATATATATATATACATATATATACATACATATACATACATATACACACATATTTTCATATTCATATTAAGTGTTAACCTTCCTTTCAACCATTTAGCCTCATGGATGGAGGGGTTATCTTTAGACTGCCATCGCATTCTAAACATCATGAATCCAGAACATGCTTTGCTTTAATTTGTCGATAACGCTAGCTCAGGGGTAGATTCGAACCCGCAGCGCCAGATTGTGGAAATCGAACGGGTCTCCTGAGTACCCCGGTGCCCAAATATTTATATTAAAAACTTTTGCGACGAATTATTATGTATTTTGGATGAGATTATTGATACAAATGATAGTATTTTATTTTATATAGGTGATTATCGACACAGATAGACTACTAATTATTTTGTTTGTACTAAAACACGATAAAAGTTTTACTATTTTTATATAATATAATAAAATAGTGTATCATTCAATTATAATCTGAAGTAATTCGAATCTCTTCATACTAGACAAATGTGGAAGTCCTTTGACTTCAGGTGTCATTGAACGATTGAATACTCAAGTTACTCATCGAAAACTAAATATTTGTGATGTAAGCTACACTTTGTGTTAAACTAAAGAATTAAATAAATATCTAATAAAGGTCCTTTTATGTTTATAATTCTAAATAAACGTTATTTGTAGGTAGATTTATTAATTCACTTTTATAATTTTTCATAACCATATATTATGAATGTTAGCAGATTTTGCTAAATTCCAATTTTATGTTGGTATATATCCTATACCTCTTAATGTCGCCTTGCCTTGTCCTCAGACCTCCGCGATGTGTTCTACATATTGTGTATAAGGAGATACATTCTCGCCGTCTGAATTGTATTCAGTGGCTGGGAATTGTAATAGGGAAATTATATTCGACGAGTTCCTTGCCGAAGTGTGACACTCTCACATCCTTTCTGATGTTCATCATAACTACTGGTTTTCCCTCAGTTCCGAGAGAATTCCTCAGAACAAACCATTCGAGCAAATTTACAGAATAGGTACAAGTCACTTTTACATGCGAGAAATAAACAGAAACTGCTCCTTATATTCAAAATTCGTCAGACACATTTCGAAAGATGAAAAATCCAACTAATCTATTATGAACCGAATTTGTTTCTGTGTTGGATTTCTGTATAGGATTGGTAATCTAAAGATATAGTAAATAACTGAAATGATTTTCAATCTCTAACTAGCAGTCTTGGTGACTTTCGCGTGATACATCACACCTTTATGGATAAGTGTCTTAGGCTTTGACATAGATTGATATTCCAAAATATTGTAGAATAGTATTTTAAACCCTCGTTCAATCACTTAAGTCATGAATAGCGAGAGAAGTCAGGGCGGATAAATAATTTGACAAAGCAAGTTAGATGTTCACGTAGGCTTCGACGGTCGTCAGAAGTATTTACCGTTTCTTCTTCCGGGTTGGACCGTGTCAAATTGGTGTTATTTGCCGAGCTTTCGCACATCATGTGATGGCTTCTTCAGGGCTGAAAAGAGAATGATTGTTTTGTAAAAGCAAGTTAATTAATTTTTTATTTGAACTGTGCTAATCATAAATACTTTATTTTTCTCCGTATCATATTAAATAAGTTGTATGTGTAAAATATATAAATTAAATCGCCTCATTTTTTGTTATTTTGTTGCTACCATTTTACTGTTTATTTTGTTGAAAACTAATTATTTGTTAGTATTTCTCTTAATTTAAATACACGTGAATTGCTGATGGTGTATGTCCCCTTATCTAGTTGTGTACTGCATATCGTGAGATTAATAATCTCGCATGCCTTTTCATACATATTCGGAATTTCATTCCTTTTTGTTAGAGCCCGGGGAAGTTATGGTCATGCCATTCCCTCTCCTGTACTCTTACGCAAAGTACATTGCTTATTCAGAGGAAAGCGTACAAGAACTATTATAAATCATACTACTTCTACTTAATGCATGTGTTTCTAAAAAAAACAAAAAAAAAAAAAAAAAAATCTCGTTGGCTCAAGCATTAACATCATTAAGTCATGGATGGATCCTTGGAAGATACGATTCTTATCTTTGTACTTTTGAAGTTCTCACCGAAACGAGCTGACTTTAGAAAGGTACAATGGTCTAGGGAAATTGTGTTCGTATTTTATTCTGTAGACGTTCCCATGCCCGGAGTCCACTTCCCTGTAAGAAATATTCATAAGTCCCTCGTTCAATTTTTACACGAATTAATTTCTCAGCTGCTCATTATAGATTATAAAGTAATATTTCAGTCTGAAATTATCGATGGATTAGTTATATAGACGGATCTTGAAAGCTAATTAATTGCGAGGATGAAATAGAACCGAAAATATTGAATGGGACGTTATATATATATTAGTTGAGTTTTGTATAAGGTTTTTATTATGCTTCGTTAGATTTTAGAGTATCATAAGTTGTAATTACTACGTTTAATTACGTGAGCTGTCATTACTGCTTTTAATTAATCTCTTAATTCATTTTTATTTTTTAGGGATTGGTATCTTGCTTTGTTAGATTTTGATGATGAGATTTAATTACTACTTGAACGGTAGAAATGTTCTGTTGATCAGTGAATGAATCTTTCCCTTGTATTTCGTTGTATTCATTATAGTTCCTTCTGACATGCACAGGTGGTGAAATATGTACGTTTTGTTGTTATTATTTGTCGAAATTAATTTTCACAAATGATAACAACAAAATAAGCCAGGTAGCTTGCTTGCTACCCTTATGTATAGTTAACGTTGAGATTTCACCCCTCCCCCTCATACTCACCCCTTGTCTCTCTTCAGACAGGTGCTTCCAGTTTATCGCTGGGTAACCCTGGTTTCTTCAGAAATAGTTCAAGAAAGAAAAGTCTACTCCTAAATTCCCCAAACATTATTTATTGTAAATAATGTACAAGAATTGATTATCAGTGAATTTATGAATGTATCTTCGGATTTCAGAATTATCATCAAGAGTAAAGGGTGGAGTAATTAAATATTTCTATAGATATTGTATTCCTTAAATTTAAACTATATTATAACTCAATGAAATTTAGTCCTTTAGCACCTATAAGAAAGCCTGAACACACAAAGTTCGTCAATTATTTATGTTAAAAGTTTTCGATTAATTGAATGAATCACTCTCCCCTAGATTATTTTATTGTTTTCAGCACTCACTGGATTATAATTTCTTTCTGTTATATATTTTTTGCATGTAATTATGTTTTATATTTTTCTTGTTTTTCAGGTGCCTATGTTTTTACCTTCTCTACTATAAAGAAGTATTAAGGCTTATGAGGTATCAATAATCATTAGTATAATTGTTTTATGAGCACATACTTATGCGACACAGAATATGGTGGCACCCTTTCAACATATTACATTCCAAGCTTTATCTTGCCGAATCTTTCTAATTATTTTGTTTTATTTCTCTTTACTAATCGAATAATTCATGGAAATAGTAAAAAGAAAATATTAAAAATAAAAAATTTGCGGTTGTCTTTTGCATGACTTTATTATTGCTTTCTATTCATCATGTACCCTAATCCAAAAGTGAATAACTTCATAATAAATCTTCTGACGTGATTCTTAAAATTTCTTCTCCCAT
>KZ807084.1:24906-39641 GCA_000696205.2 Oncopeltus fasciatus
TATATATTTCAATATCAGTTTTTTGGTAATCGTCGTTTTGGTCAGGAATGTATAAAGCAGCAAAAAGTAATATTATACATATTATTATGCCATAAATATATCCATTTGTTCCATGTTCTATTCGTTTGATTTCGCCCAAGAATCAATTTATTTTTTCTATTTACATTTAAAAGTGATTTGCCAAATTTCATTTTAAAATAACAACTAATTCCTGTTCCTAGTTCGTTAATTAGCTAGTCGTTAATCGTTTATTATTATTATTGACATAAGCTGATTAGCTCAAATTTTATTATATTTTAGTCATGACATAAACTAGTTTTAAGAAATCAATAATAACCTCCCCTCCCACCACCTTAACAATACAGGGGTCACACGCTTTTGTTTTTGTATGTTAGTACTGATATTCGAAAGAACAAATAAAAAAAAAAAAAAAAGTCTATATAAACTATTAGAATAATTTCTAATGTTTGTAAATAGCTTCTTAATGACCATCATTGTATGCTGCCGGAAGTAGGCGTGTGTTGCAGTAACACGTTGCCCATTTCCTCGTGTACTCGCTATTCCTCGAGTATTCGTGCGTTGGCTGTCCCCCGGTGGCAATCTCCTCGCCTCATGAGGGGGGCACACCAGAGATAATGGCCTCCCTCTGTGGGCACAGTGTGGGATCAGTCCTCTTTAGCTGTTTGTACAAGATTTAGCGTTCCAAATTAAGCGTTCCTCTTCTTCTCTTTCCGCCCCCTTCCTTCGGATTGAAAACAAACAGCCGTCACAGGCCCGGATCGATACTCCATCGAGCGCTATCGCTTCCCTATTCCTACCCCTACGCCACTCACCTATTCACGTCTCTTTCCCCCTTACTCATTCATCCTCATTTTGTGCCCCCTCCCCCCTCCCAAAAAAGGAAACGACCAAATACACCATTTACAATACAACGGTAATACACCGGTTTTCTTATTCCAAAAAAATATTAAACATATTTAAAAAAATTTAAAAAAAATTATATTTGAAAAAAAACGGGTAGGAGAATTTGGTATCTTAACGTCATTTTGAACAAATTCTTTGATTAAAAATATATTTTATATATAATCAAGTTTCCTACAAATAAATGAATTAAAATATTTAATCTTAGTTTTGTAAACCAAAGGATGGGAGTGAGGACGGTTTTGTTAGAGACCAATTAAAAATAGTCATTACTTAGTAAAGGACATATGTGCTATGTCCGTTGTGTATATATATAAAATTCTGTATTCAAGTAAGTTTCTGTAAGGCTATAGATAACTTTGTTAAGGGCTGAATCAGTACAAGAGGGGTAAAGGTCTCAGGGAAATCTCAAATTGAAGAATTTTTTTTCTTTTCCATGCGTCGACTGCTCAGGTCATTATCACTGATTGAAGAATTGTTTATATCTGTATTATTATTCATTATGGGTGATGAAGCAGTGATTTTAGCTGGAATTTTGTGAGTTTGAAAGGGAGGGGGCTAATAGAAAGAACAAATTAAATAATCAACAATATAATCATTAAATTTAGTATTATGAGAAAAATGTATGAAGCATAATAGTTTGATATCATATGTTTCTAACGCTTATTATATATAATATTTTTAAAATAAAAAATCGTATTTCAAAGAATATATTTTAAAATATAACTATATATATACTATTAATGTATAATAATATATTAATATGGAGCGCTCCTTCCTCCCCACTATTTAATAAATTAAATTGGATTACAATGTAAGCCAAAACTTCGACAGATAATTTAAAAAAAAAAAAAATACTCTTTTATTTTAATTTGTATTTTTTTGGATCTACCTTAACCGAACCCCAACTAAAAAATATCTAATAAAAAACTTATATGTTTATATATATTATTTAGTTTAGTTGTAACCCAGGAGACATTTTAAAATTTCTTCCACATTTCTTAAATCAAGGAAACAACGATTTTAGGGCCTAGTACGTGTAAATTGTTAAAAATATCAAGCAGACATTGATTAGATAAATTAAATTTTAAAAAAATGTATGTTAAATTAGCTCTTTAGCTCTTGGTCATTTTACAAGCAAGCACCCAAATTTTTCTTCATTTGTGATTCAGCACGTAATTTATTTTAATGGGATATTTGGAAAGAGCTATAAGAGAGAATGGAAAGGGATGAAAAAGGCCTTGGATGGTGGAGGGGGGGGGGGTATAATAAGTGGCCAAATGCCCCTTAAAAATGCAAATCCAATAATCGAGCTACCCTCATCCCCCGTGACTAATTAACCCATCTAATGACCGAATGAGACGCCGTCCGTTCCCAATGAAAGGTTAATGCCGGTAAGGAATCGGCAGGTACCCCCAGAGAGAGAAGAGGGCCGATGGACACCTGTTGCAGTCACACCGATCTGGGCTATGTTCTACAAGACATGGCCACCATCCAACGTTGGAACCATGAAATTATTAAAGGAGCCCATTTAGCTTGATTAATTGACAAATTTTAATTAAGAATTTCCTTTGAATATTAAAAATTTTTCATTGCATTATTACCTTAAATTTTCTCTAAAAAATATAGTAAAAATAAATTTTCAATAAATTTTCTTCAAAAGTACTACTTCTGCAGGAAAAAACCTACGGTACATCGTTGGTTAGGTCTTGATTAAAGTTAAAATTCCATTTGATTAAAAACTTACCCAATCTCTACTGATTATTTTCTTAATGAATTATTCTAGAGCAGGAGACTCTCTCCTTTTATTACCCCCATTACCCTGAAGAAGGTCTAAAATTTAGTCTGAAACGTTGGTTAGAATAAAAACTTTTGTTGTTTACAAATTAGTTTTATTTCTTCTACTTCGAAGGCCAAATCCAATCCCTCCTCATTACCCAGCCTTACTTATCGACTTCTGATATGTATGTATATAAATCATAACCTCATTTAATGTATATATGAATTTAGTTGATATGCTTAAAGTACCTGTAGATCTTCATTATTTATGCCAGTGAAATTACTGCCTCATTTACGCCAAAATCGCTCGGCTTTTGAAGCGCTTCTGAATCAACATAAAGATCTTACTAAGCCCTATTTAATGAATACGATGCCAAATGTCCAGTACCATGGGATTTCTCGGACTCCTGGCTTTACGGTGGACAAATCCAATTGATGCTGATCCGTTTACACAAAGACTTTTTTCAGAAAGTGTGATATCTGCCATGGCTTTGTCTATCAACCTCCCAACTTCCTTCAACACGGCTGGCTTGTGAAATCTTTGCCACGGCTGAATCATGGATTTCTCATGGGCAAGAATAGATAATGTTCCTAGTGAAATCAATTAATCGTTATCTCTTGACGTAAGTGTTTTTTCTCTATAAGTCCTTCTTTCTGACTAACTTTGCATTTTACTAAATAGGCTCACGGAAGTATCGGGGACGTATAAATATGATATATCGTGCAATAATAAGGAGCTTATGTTATCACTGTGAATAATCTAGGTCCAGGGAATCTCTGTATCGACATTCTAGGCAACTATCTCCATTATAGTTTCTATAGTAAAGAAAAATCTGTGGATAGAATATTGAAAATGTTACAAAAAAATTCATATCGTGTATTTTACCATCACCTGTGCTGATAAACAATGATATATATTTTTATAAATATTGTTTTCGTTGTGGTATTTAATCCCACGTAAATTTTAAACAATAAATGCAAGGGAATAGAATACAAAATTTATTTGTCTCAGCCAGGGCTCGAAACTGGATCTCCTGCTATCCGGGCCTGCAGAATGTTATCTGGCTAGTTCAAAAAGAGAGTTTGTTGACCGTAGATATTATTCTAAGATGATTTTAGTTGGGGTTCGGTCGAGGTAGATCCAAAAAAAACACAAATTAAAAAATGTATTTTTTGTTCATGATAGCCCTGAAGATGGCTTACAATGTAAGCCGAAACGTTGGCAGATAATCCTTCATTAAAAAAATACATTTTTTTAATTTGTAGTTATCTGGCTAGTTTCAGTTGTGCATATGGTTATCACGCGTGCCCGGACAGCAGGAGATCCAGGTTCGAGCCCTAACAGAGACGGATATATTTTTTATTCTATTCCCTTGCATTTATTGTTTTTTAAAGATATATTTTGTTGGATAATAATGTAATGCATCATTATTGTAAAATCCATTTTTGATAAAATCTAAATGAAAATTAAAGAAGAATTAGAAAAGAAAAACAATGTTTATTGGTGTAAATTATTAATTATTAATTTTATGAAATTACTTTTTTGCCGGTGACCTAGATCACCTAAGCCTGATTTCACAGGTTCTAAACGCTCTGTGCACATTTAGTTTTTCCTTTCGGTGCATCCCTTTTTTAATGACCTAGAGGATGCCTGTTGTGCTCTTGGGAACACCCAGTCCTAATTGGGTAGTATTTGCGATAGAATGAGAAGCAATCAGGTGCACAAAGCAGTGTGCTGATCATACGTTGCATTTTGTCAGCCGTGTGTCGCGAATTAACAAATCCGTAACATTTGTCCACTGCTGACCCGACATAGAAGATGTGCCATTCTCTTGGCAGACATCCCAATTATATACTCAATCCCTATCCACATAAATCGCTTTAGATGTACCTTCAAGAAATATTTTGCCTGAAGGATGGCGCCTGAGGCACGACATATAGTCTAAAGAATTATTTAATCTTCCAATATATTATAAATTCCTACCATTACATCGAGTGTTCTTGCAGATTTGTTTCTTTTGCATTTCCTCATTCTTTATATCGAATTCTTATTAGCTTCGGAAGCTAAATTTCAAAAGGATTTGTACATGAGGAATAGTTAGAAGTACTTTTAATTACATACCTCACATACTACGCAAGAGGCAACATGTTCACACGAAGTAGAAGGTATAGGGATGAGGGAGAAGGGTGGGTATTGAGAAGTATAGAGTGGTAATTTCTGACAGTGCGCCCCATTGGAGATTCAGCGGCTCTCCATTCGATTGTAGTTAAGTTTTAAGGGGACAGAGGACGGGGGCGGTCGATGTCTACGGCTCCAAGCAACAGGTCCCTCCAAGCTCTGGTGTTTTAGCTCTTCATCCGAGATGATACGGGCGGGACCATCAGCTCAACGGGCATTGGAATCGTGTTCGGCCATCATATGACTTTGGATTTCAACTCATGTTATATCGAACACGTATAACTGAGTTGAAATATTTTATTCTACTTATTTAAAATGTCGCTCTTCCGAGAAAGAATTGTTCAATTCCGTTCAGTTTAAGGTTTATTTTGACAATAAATATTTTTTTTATTTAAAATTATTATATTAGTTTAAAATTATTACTTAATTTAATGTAGCTTCTCTCTAGAGGTTCTCATTTCTCTCTCTCTCTCTCTCTCTCTCTCTCTCTCTCTCTCTCTCTCCTCCCTCCATCCTCTCAACCCCCCCGCTCTTTCACCTTCTCTCTCCCCATCTCTCACTCTCTATCTCTCTCCCTCTCTCACTCATTCTCAACTAAAACACCCCTCCCCCTCACACACGAACGCATACAAACAATCCCACACTCATATATATGTATATCCACGTATGTATGTGTGTGTGTGTTTGTGTGATTTAGTTAGTCAGATTGTATTCGCTATAATATACGTATACTATTGAATGTGCGTGTGTGCAGTCCTTAATTTAGTATGATTAAAATTATTTTGTTTGGTAAGGAATTTCTTCTTATTTTTTTTCCATCTGTCTGTTTCAGGTATGTAACAGGAAGTTGCGGTGTACGTTGTCTCAAGCCAGTAGCGTGAGTAAAGGCTAAATTAGTGCACTAGGTTATGTCGTGAGCTGGAGCTGGAAACAGTGAGTACTCCGGATTGAGATGGTATCTCTCTGGAGACAGAGGGCTACAGGATGTTCTCATTAGGGCTGGAGTACTCTGTTGGAGTAGGCTCCGATAGGCCGCCTCCGTATCTGATAAGGGCACCGTTCGCTACTTATCGCTCTCTTCCCCGGCCTCCTACACCCTCTACATATCTAACTTATACTCCGGCTCGCTAGTTTCTATAAATGAAACCTCAGATTGCAAATGTCTTCTTCAATAGGCCTATGGAAAGGGTAGAGAACTCTTCTAAATCAAAATTCAGGATTCTATGTCTAAAATTCCAGAACAATTTTATCCGATAGTGTGACAAAGATACTACATTTAGATGTTTCATATAAAAATGTTTTGCGTATGGATATTTTTACAGTCGATAATTTAATAATTTATGTAATAAATATGAGTATGGGATCCGTTTGCGTCTCGCAATCCTGGCGTGATCAAATTCAGCTCAGGATGAGCTTTTATCGACAAAAAAAGCTTCTCCTGAGCCATGGTTGTTTAGAATGGGGTGGCAACCTGTAGATAGCTACTCCTTCCATTAGTGGTTGAAAGAAAAGCTAACCCTTAAAAAAAAAAAAATGTTGAGTACTTACCTTAAAAACAATTTTAAAGTTCTAATTATGTTTTTCAACATACAATTTTAACATTTCAAGACACACAAATGCCACTTTGGCCGTTGCCCTATGGAAAACATGATACAGCATTGTAAATACCAGTAGTGTTGAATAAAAAACCAACACAGTTGGTTTAAAGAATTTCTATGTTTCAGTTACTTTTTCTTCTTCAAAATTTACTAACATTGAAGGGCGAAGATGTCAAATACATTTATTAGAGTTTTTATAAATACATTGTTTACCTCACATAAACATTTAAAAGTCTTATTATATATATATGGTATATACATATATATAAATAATTATATTTATAATAACTTATATAAATAATGCCGTCTTATTCATGATATGACTGAGTTTCTACTGGTACTTGCCTTTTTGCACTGTAATGCTCGGAGTCAGACATGCGTTTCACAAATGGAGATTGGGAGGGATTAACGCAGCTTTTAACGCCCTCTTTGTTTTAGAAGAAGAATCACGAAACCATCTCCCACTCCCCGACACGAGAGAAGGAAATATCCCTTGAACGCTTAACTTAATTACATTTGAGAAAACAAACCCCCCCCCCCCTCCCTTGGATTTTGTATTAGCCGCAACTACTGTTGTATAGTTAAGATTAAGTGCTTAAGCACGACTCTTAGTGACGTGTCTGAGTCGCTTTGTTAAGCCCGTTCCATTTATTTGTTTTATCTATCGATCCTTGGACGAGGGCTTTGAAGGCGTGCTGAACGCTAGTTAAGTCCCGCCAGACTATAAATCCCTCTTGGAATGTTGTGTTTGCGTTCAGAGACCCCCCACTGGACCGGACCTCTGCCATAACAGAATTGCTTTTATTAAAAAAAAAAAAATATTAATTAAAGCAGATATATTCAAGAGATAAGCCCTAGTATGCAAAAAATTACCTTTTTTTTTTAATTTTTTTTCTGGGTAATTAAGTTATTTATACGGTAATGTATTTAACCTAAAAAAATAAATCGTTGAAATTATTGAATATATAAAATATTCAAAGTTAATTTATGTCTTTCAATTTGATAAAGAGCCCTATAGAAAGCACTATAAAAAAAAAAAAAAAAAATTACTTTCAGCAGATTATTTATGTGTATATAATAATAAAATATGAAATTATCGAACAGAAAATAAGGTCTCTACTCCAAAATATAATTTTATTTTAATGCAATCGGCCTAGGACATTTTGAAGTACATGAATTTCTGAAGTCGAAGCTTTTCTTTTTTGAGGTAAATTGTTGCCCGTCGAGTTTCATGAGGAGAGTATTGTCGTAAATTCAGTCTTGCTAGTTGAAGTATTAAAAACTAATTTGTAACCAAAGAAGTTTTTGGTTTTGGGTAACTTTCTTAGTTACAATTAGCTTTTAATTCTTCAGCTCCCAAGATCGAATTCCTGAGAATGCTCTCTACTTGAAGTTTTTATGTCCTAGAAACTCAATATCTTACTGCAAATATTTCCCTACACCTTAGTTGTACTTTTGACTTATAGGAGAAGGGGTGAATTATTTCAATCACTTACCCATGGAATAGCGAGTAGGAGGGGGGGGGGGGATAGAGGTTTCCTAAATGGATTGGATTTTTCAGTACCACTCAAACTTTGCAATTTTAAAATACGCTTGGCCTGCACCTGTCTGTAGTTAAATTAAAACGCCTTAAAATAAATTTAATAATTTAAATTTAAACGCCTTATCTATTGAACAGCAACTTACTAGTTGCTTGTTTCTCGGAACGCTCATTGATTTCACGACGTCATTTGGCTTAGCCCAATTTTTTAAAACTGTTTCTTTTCTTCATTTTTTTCCCTATTCCAGTGATTTGCTCCCCTTGCCCGTGAGATATTTTACATGAGGGTAGGGGGAGCCAGGGGAGGAAAAAATTGACACATTTCTATGCACAGTTTTACTCATAATTATCAACCAAAGGCAATTTATAGGCATCGTTCATACTCCTCATTTTCACCAAAATTTTAACATTTACTTTTAGTACAGGATACATTGTTTATGTTTAGTATTTTTGAACTGTTTTCAAAACAAATTTAAAAATAGGTTTTAAAGTTAGGAAATATAAGTCAATATAAAATATAGCAGCGATTTTATTATTGTAAAACTGTTAATTTATTTATTAGCAATGAATATCCTTTTTCGAAATTATTCAGCAATTAGAATTGATGATAGGCGAAAACAATATAAAAATCTGAATTATTAAATAAGACGAATAAAGTATATTGGAATGGATATTTATTGAAAAAGAAATTCCCAAAATTAATGTAAATCTCTCTCTCTCTCTCTCTCTCTCTCTCTCTCTCTTCTGTAAACAAACAATGAATACCGTTTTTATATAGCTCCAACCACTCCCACAAAAAGCAGTCAGTCTTCAATCATCGAAATGGAGTCGAAAATTGTCACCAGAGAACCGTTTTAATTATGCCGGATTAAATCTTTGTTTCAGTTCAATATAAATGCTAATTTTGTTATTCTCTACCTCGGGCGTCCAAGTTTCAATTTTATGGGGGTAAAAGATAAGTCGCCGCCGGAACGAATTTCAATTCGCCTCAAAGCACCCCCTTCTCTTTTGATATGTCGATGGGGAACGGCAATGTAAAAGTAGATTATTCAAAAAGTTTTTTTTTTTTTTTTTTTTTTTCCCTAAATCCAAACTTATATTGGATTATAAAGTAAAAACCAAATTATCTCGGTATGTCGGTGAGGTGAGATGAAAGAATTGCTGCTTTCAAGAAATATTCAATGAAATTAAAAAGTAGAAATTTCGTAAAGCATTTTAATGAGAAAATAAATTATACACCAGCCAGGTATCGAACCTTGGGGCTCATATCTCTTTTTAAAAACATTATACGAGAAGCATTTTATGGAGGGGCAGCAAAGAGTAGAAAAGTCCTTATGATAATAATTTAATTTATTTTTCTGTAAAAAAAAAAGTATAGATCATATATTTTCATTATAATATTAAAGCAATAGTTAGCCTAATGTTCTTAATACATTTTTATATTTCACTTATTCACCAGAAAATGTATTATTTATTTTTAATTATTGTGAAGTGCACAGGTTCAACAATACCTGTGATCATTAGCTTTCCCTTTAACCTTAAGTATCCAGAGTGATTTTTATATAACTCTTTAAAAAAAAAAAAAAAATGTTCTGTACATTTTTTTATACACTGTAATTTTTAATGGGGTACATTGTTGTCCTTGCTCGTCTATCCCGGGACGTAACCCGTCCTCAGAGAGGTTAACCCGTGATAAACTATCTGGCACCCATCTTCTCCTTATCCTAGGATAAGAAGGAGACTAGGCAGGGAGTCAAGGAGGGAGTGAGAGAGGGAGAAAAATGCCAGTGCATTCACTCCCTTGGTATTTTGACTAAACTGGCTGGAATAGGTGATCCTTGGCCACCTCTTCTTGAGGCGTCGGGGAGGGTGGTCGGGATGATCTTGGGATGCCAGGGAGAGGACTAGAGGATTTGGATGTCCTTGGAGGTTTGTGTGGATGAAATAATTACCCAATAATTTTGGAGTATTTTATTTTTCTGATCCTGGCCAAAACCCTGACAAATTTCTCCAGCATAATACCCTCGCTTTCATTTTTCTGTCGGTTAAAAGACTGTTATTTAAAAAAAAAAATCAAGTAAAGGAGGAAAATATTAATGTAAGATAAGATTATTTTAGGAATTCAGAATAGAAATGTTGAACTCCGTGGGATTAAGTGCTGGCAATCAAGGAAAGGATTCTACTTGTTCAAGCTCGCTTAGCAGGCCATCATGAGAAGTAAAAAGATGACAGATGAAACAAGGGATAACAAGGGAAGAAAGATTATGAGAAATATCGGTAGGCACGCTAGGGGAATATCAAGAATATCATCTAGAGAGGGGGTGAGGGTTGGAAGGGTTGAAACCTCCCTCACTGAAGGTTCATGTTGTCGACTTAACGAGATTTAGTGACTTTGATTCTTTCTTTCTGTTGAAATAGTAACAGGTCTTTCCTTGTCAGTATTTCTTCTTACAAAAGCAAGTTTTAAATTCTCCACCAATTTTTTTTTTCTAAAGTAATTAAACTGAAATATTCTGGGGTTTTAATGATAGGACATTCTCTCTCCTGAAAAAGTTTAATTTGAGTTTGAATGTTCTATTAATGTTTTTTTTTTTTATATTTCAATTTGAAAAGCATTTTGGGGTTCCTAATACGTCCAATTTAGGATTTAAATTGTTTTCAAATTCCCCCACCACGGTTCATATTAACTACCCTGGCGGAAAAAAAAATCCCTTTTGAGAAATCATAGTCGACTAACTTTTATAGTTATAATTTAGTATATCACCAATTTCGTGAGTCACATATTACCTTTAAATATTATTTTAGGGATGATAATTTATTCCAAATGGATTAACTGTTCCAAAAATCATTCCATCTTAAGAGCATTTGACCTGGTTTAGAGTAAAAATATGAATATTTTTCTAATTTTGAAATAATTGACGAAAGAAAAGTGAGGGACAAAATCACTCGCTTTGAAAGTTGCTAGATTTTTCTTTCTGCAAAAGTTATTAAATATGAATTTTGCTTTTTACAATCTAGTACAATTTGAGATGGTCACGATTTACATTTTAACTGATAATGAAGGACTTGAATTTTAGTCTAGTTTTCATTTTTTTTTTTAGCATTATATCCTTGCACTGTTGTTAGTAATTCTTTCTAACAACAGTATCCAAGTAATCTAATGTCTGCTTAGTGTTTGATTCAGACCAATGTAATATCGGAGCGAACTATGGTATATTTGCATGTGGTCCTTGTCTTGAACCGTTACATATCAAGTCCCTTTTTCAATGAAAAATTTGAAAATTGCAAATTAAATCACTGTTCGCTATATGCAACACTTAGTTGGGCAGCTGGAGGAGAGATCCAGGCACTCCAGACATGCATTTGCGGACGCTTCCTGTCATATTCCTTCTTGTTTCTTATCAAATCAGTGTCTTCTACAGTAAATATTAGCGATATTTAAAGAAGTTGGTCAGAAGAAATTATCGCTTGAGGTTTTCCCAATACGTATTGAACATCTCTCAAGCGGAAATAGCGTCAAAATTTCCAAATAAACAAATTGAAATATAAATAAATCCTAAAAACACTACCTTCAGTTCTGGGCTGATAATTAACTGTTTTTGAGTAATGTAACACTATGTGATACAATACAGTCCATTAAAAATATTTTATTTTATTTTATTAGAATTTTAGATTCAGACTCGGTTTGCAAACGGCTTGAGATGTTGATAAATATCGTTTAAAATTTAACAAATTAAACCTACCTTTTCTTATTTTGTGACTGGGTTTTTTGCTATTTCGGATGGCTTGCTGCTCAGTTGATTTTATCTTATTTTTAGTTTAAAAAAAAAAAAAATTTCTTGCTTGAAATAATAATGATTATTTGTGGTTTCAAACAAATTCTTATAAAAATCCAGTCATATCGGCATGACACCTTCTGAAGGATTTTATTTATATATAATTATTCTACAATTTCAGTTTATTTTCTTCCTATTTATATATTTTACTATGTTTACTTTTAATATTTTATTTTCTGTCCAAATTGTCATCAAAAATATCTTGTGTATTTTCCTAAGCATTTTCTACATTTTAAAATTAGTGGGGTCATCTTAATTTTCTATACTATTAATGAGAGGGAATAGAATAAAAAATCTATCAGTCCCAGCCAGGAATCGAACCTAGATCTCCTGCTATCCGGGCCGGTGCACTTACCAGTTATGCTACCGGATAGCAGGAGATCCAGGTTCGATTTCTGGCTAGGACAGATAGATTTTTTATTCTATTTCCTCTCATTAATTGTTTAAAATTTACGTGGGATAAAAAACCACAACCTAATAAAATATTTATTAATTTTCTATATTTTACATTTTTATATATTTGTTTTTACTCCCTCGGGTCATGTTTAGGACTTATTTTAAATTTTTTATTAAGTAACAGTTGCACTGCCTTCTTCATTAATCCTTCTGAAAAAGTCATATTGCCTTGATTACTTTCAGCTCTGTTAATTTAATCGTCAATCCAAATATTGTAGAAGAAATACTGAAAGGATTGGAAGAGTGAGAGAACTTTGTCGGCTTGAAAGCGTTTGAAAATATTTGAAGGTTATATTTAGGGATGTTTTCTTAAGGGAGGAGATTTTACGGTATGTAAACGCAATGAAACTGTAGGAAAAGATAAAACAGCTGGTTCGGCGGCCCTCATGTGCCACTGCTCTCGGAACGTGGCTGGTCATCCGCTCACGTGTCCCGATCAGAAATAGCCTTGAACGGACTTACCTATCAATACCACAGGCTGGTTTCCGCCTCAGTGTAGCTCCCTCTGTCTCCTGTTGCTGAACGCGGGACTCGGCAGGGCATGGTACTGCCATGGATCATCATCGTTGAACTTGTAGCGAATCCCCCATGATCCTATATAATCGTTGCATCATGCTCTATGGGTTATCATCCCACCCATGATAAGAGGATAGGTAAAGGCCATCAGTGTCTTGTGATGAGTTCTCTTCACATTCACTGAACAAGGATGTCCGGCACGTGTTCATTGGTTAGGTGGACAGTCACACGTCTGAAGTGTTTCCTTATGTAAATTATCATACAAATCAGGTTTTCTACTTGGTCTATTAATCTACGTTAATGGTAACCTTGTTATCTATATCAATCTACCGCCTTTTTTTTTTCTAGATTGTATTTTTAATCTACTGAAAATGAATAAATAAAAATATAGTACTAATAATGAACGATGTATACAAAAGGAAAAAATATAAACTCTATTCTTACAAGATTACAACTAGATTCGTATGAAAATAAAGAAATGTAGTGTTTGTTTCTTTGATATAATTCATTTTGGTATATGTATTTCTATCATTTTATCCATAATTAATGTCAAAGCCACTCTCTTTCTTTCTCTATCTATCTCACCCTCTCTCTCTCCCTCTCTCTCTCTCCCTCTCTCCCCCCTCTCTTTCTCTCTCTCCCTCTCTCTCCCTCCCTCCCTCTCTCTCTCTCTCTCTCTCTCTCTCCCCTCTCTTTCTCTCTCTCCCTCTCTCTCCCTCCCTCCCTCTCTCTCTCTCTCACTCTCTCTCTCTCTCTCTCTCTCTCACAAAATTGAAATGGCTAATTCGCTGATATCTTGGAGTGGAAAATTATCTTATTTTTTACAATTTAATTCATTTTAAAATTAAATATTAGATACTTATTCACATTTGAAAAATATAAACTAAATACTGATACTCTATTGGCAAGTCCTCCTGATGCCTACAGTAAACCCCCGCTAAATATAGCCAGCTCTTACTGGTTTTACCCTTCCTCCTTGGACGACCTTCTTGGATGGGAGATGCACTCCTGTTAACTGCCTCCGGGGCTAGCAGAGGAGCTGAACTATGTTGACAGTCTATTTCGGAGGACTCTCCTTGTCACTCCCTTCTGATTTACCGCGGCCAGCTTCTTTATCCTCGTCCCAGCGTCTTTTCCCATCACTCCCTGGTTCCTCTACCCCTATGTCTCCTTAAGTGCAATGTGTTTCTCTCGTAAACCATTCCTCAAGAAGCTATGTCTTATTCCATCCTCCTTCTTTCCTAATCTCTTCCTGATCTCTCTTTCTCTCTCTCTCTCACCCTCTCTCACACTCTCTCTCTTTCTATAGTCTCTCATAATTCATCCGTGATGACACCACATCTTCTTCATCATTCCCCTCTTGTATCCCTTACTTATAGTACACATATTACATACAAATCACTTACATTGCTCATAATAATTAAGATTAACCAATTGAAAACAATAAATTAACTGAAATATATACAGAACATTTTTATATCTTCAATTAAATTATTATGAGATTACAATTCTTAAATTGTAAAAAAATTTAAAATTATCAAATAATGCTTATGTTTTTGTAACTCCAGTATTGATAATATATTAATGCTATATTTTCATTATTAATATAATAAAATTTCCCTTATCATTTGTAATTCTCACATACGTATGTATGTATACCTATATAAAATATATATAGTGTTATCTTCTCCCGTCCTAACGGGGAGGAACTGAAAATATTGTCTAGTAAAAATGTTTTATATGTATATATTTGTATGTATATTTCTTATTAGATGGACATGTTCTTCAAAAACAGTGTTATATAACTACTATCCTCTTTATCCTTGAAACATCATTGACCTAAATGGAGGTCCATAAATCCATCAATCTGAATGATATGATCCTATCTGATTAAGAATATATATATATAT
>KZ807084.1:39868-59667 GCA_000696205.2 Oncopeltus fasciatus
ATTAAAATAATAAATAAAAAATTTTATTAAAAGGGAAAAGATTAAAAAACTAAAAGGGTAAATAGTGATTACTTGATGAATTAAAAAAACCCAAATCTTGCCTGTAACGTATGCTGTAAATCTTGTTGTTGAGATTTTACTAATAAGTAGTGAGATTTATTCTTGTGTTACATATTACAATAAAGTTGTTATTTCTACCCTGAAAGTATCCAATGAATAAATATTGTAGCCTACATGCCCCAGACAAACCGACAGCGTGGAGGGTTGCGTCGCTCCCTTCATAGCCCCATAAGGGTGCCTAACTGTTTCTATTAACAGAGGTCCAGGAACAACAAGGGTGCGAGGGAGGGGGTCCCCTATCACTTTCTCCTTTTAATCCGACCCATGCTGGCGTCATCCTCTCTCCCTCACAAGGGAAGGGTTAGAGGCAACCGCTGAATCCTGTCATTTTTGACAGCCTGAAGTTCAACATTCACTCAAATTGTATGTCTATTTGCTTATGTTATAAAAAGGTAGTAAGATAATCGGGAAAGTCTAGATTTAAATTTTAAAAAATATATTGAAAGTATGGAAAAGTTGGTATTTCAAAAGGAAAATGTTTATTTTTTGTAAAACCATCCTATAAGACTGTTTAATTATTTTCTTATTTAAATATAAAAAGTGTATGGAGCGAAAATTTACTTTCTGGGAAAAAGTCATTGTGAGATTTGAGCTGCCTCCGAGTAATGAAATCCTGGATATTTGTGTTTGTATTTGTATCATGTACAGATCGTAAGCTGGAAATTTTAGAAAAAGAGATGTGCCAGTTTTATTTATAAAAGACCTCATTGGAAACTAAATATTAAGCATGTATTAATATTTAGTTTCCGAAATTCGACTAACCCATGGTCATCTTATGGGGAAAAAACCTCCTCCGATATGTGAAGATTGTCAGGTTCCCCTCTCTGTTAAGCATATTTTGACTGAATGCGTGAAGTATGCAGATAAAAGACAACAATTTAACCTCCCATCAGGCTTAAAAGAAATGTTAGGCAACGATTCACATACAATAGACTGTGTAATAAATTTTCTTAAAGATACTCTTTTATACAACCAGATCTAACCTCAGTAATTAGAACTTATCAAAGAAATTACTTACTGAATAAATAATAATTAACTCTTAATGAGTAAAAATAGTGATAGCTAGTAGGGCAGGTGGCGGCTTGCGGCGCCGGTTTTGACCTCTTCTATTAAAGCCGACCGGGAGGGTTTGGGCGGCCTGGTCCCACCGTGCACACCCTCGTTCACAGGCCAGGTATTTCACTAAAGACTTATAAAGATGGACTTGACATGAGCTGGAAGTCAATTGCGGAGGTCGAATTCGGCGTTGCTGGGGTTGCCTCATGCTGGGGTTCTCCGTTTGTCTCCTTCATGGCTGCATCCCAATCGCGTTCTGCAACGCGACTTCCATCATGTTTTTGCTTTTATTTTCTTGCTCTCTTCTTTCGTGCTCTTTTCATCGATACCCCACATAAATGGCATTAGTGATCCAAGTGATTGGCATGCCAAAAAAAAAAAAAAAACAAAAAAAACAAAAAAAAAAACAACGTGTATTAAGTGAAAGTATACAGCTGGGAAAAATTCCACGGAAAATGTAATGGATGACACAATTTATACACATGCTAAAGTTTATATGCTATGATGAAATTAGTATATTTTGAACTACAACTGTTCCCCAGAGTAGAATTGGATTTGGAGCGTATTTAGCTATCTATTAGGTATTATTTATTCAATCCGCAGAGGCATAATATGAGAACAATGTTTTGAACAGAAGAAAGATATGTGGTGTTTATCAGATTTTTTCTTTTACTGCAAGTGAAGTGCAGTAATCTTAAAAAATTTGGAATCGATTTGTCAATATAATTGAGAAATTTTTTTTTTTTTCACCATTTTGGGTAAGAAGTGGACCTCTGTGAGAGTACCATGATTGTTGTGTCGTTCACCACGTTGGACACATGAAAATAATATTCACTGCATTAAAAACTATGATTTGTAGGAAGAATTGTAAGGGTTTGAAGGAAGGCAGAACAGGAGGATGGGCATACATTTCCATTATTTACTTATCAATTCAGCTACAAATGTTATATTTAAGACTACCATTGTAATATTATGTTAAGGGCAGTATATTATGGGGCGCCAGGATAGCTCAGGGGATCCGTACGGGTCTCGCAATCCTGACGCCGCGGGTTCAAGTCCCGCCCAGGTCAATCTTTTATTTATAATATAGAAGCTTGTCCTGAGCCATGGGTGTTTAAAATAGGGTGGCAACCTGTAGATAGCCCCTTCCTCCATGACCCTAAGTGGTTGAANAAAAAAAAAAAAAAAAAAAAAAAAAAAAAAAAAAAAAAAAAAAAAAAAAAAAAAAAAAAAAAAAAAAAAAAAAAGAGGGGGCAATATTAACATTTAGTCGAGAAATCGAGTCTCAGCATTTGATCAATGAAAATCCGTTTTTTCTGTTTGATGTTTACATGATGTGAGCATTATCTCAAGAAATGGTAGGCAAGAAATATAACTGATCAATTTTGGCCTCAGCTATTAATCATTAATTTTTCACATTTAAAATTCTGTGGAATTATAAAAAATGTGATTAAAAGTTGGACAAAATTAAAGTAGACAATTGGGCACTTATAGTATTTAAGAGGAAATATTACAATTTTTTCTGAACTACAGATCATTTAAGATATGTAACTTTTATTTGAATTAAGATATTTGTATAGTTCTTTAGCGATCACTCTAGATGTTTTTTATAGAGGATCCATACTTGTTCGGAATTATCTAGATATAAATCAATATGTTTGTACTGGGTATAATCAATTAATTTATAGTAATATGATGATTTTAATTAAATGTCATATAATTATATTTAAATTGTTTACTGAAACGAAATTAGTGAGTAATTCGGCTCCAAAGAAGAAATTTCATTTAATAATAAGTTTAAATTTGTATATATTTTTGGTCGTCATCGAGAGACATGACCTAGAAAAAGCGGTGGAGAATCACAAGCTGAAAACGCGTGTATCCCGGAGATATGAGACACACGAATGTACGATGAACAATGTGAAAATACCACGAGAGAGTTATCAGCGGGCCTGCAGGGAGCGTTGGAGATGACTCCATGTCATAGTGGTCTCGGTTGTCTCCCCCACACACACTAGATTTTTTTTTTTTTAGATCCATTGTGAGTGTGTGAGGTCTGGTAGATGTGAACATGCGTTGTATGTAGATTCCCTCATGCGTATGTGTTCATGGGACTCTACACCGGAGTATGCGCGCATCGTATATGGATTCCAGTGAGTGCCTGCGTGTGTGTGTGTGTGTGTGTGTGTGTGTGTGTGTGTGTGTGTGTGTGTGCGCTCTGTTGGGGAATGTTGGGTGCTAATAGGTTCCGGCAAAAAGGGGTCCGCTTCTGACTGAGCTGTCAGCGCTGTTTAACGACCTCTAGACCGCAAAGGAAAAAAAATTCAGAACTTTAAATTGTGTGTTCCTGGCCACTTTCAGCTAACTTACCACTAAGTACGGAATACCTATTTTTACAAATATTTCATGTCAGGATAAATTAAAATAATTAATATCGGACCTTTTCTGTGTCACCGAAAAAGCAGTTTGATTGTGATCCATCTAACAATTACGGGTATTCAGGTTTCACCAGTGAACCCAGTTTTCATCACAGGCGACGGAACAGGAGGAAGGACCTGAAATCTTCAAGTAAAATCTCATACCAGAACGGTTTTTCAATAAACTTTCACAAAACCTCATAGCTCATTGCTGAGAAGTAGTTTCATAGGAGACCAGTCTACTGTTATTTTTCACCTTCCCCAAAGAGAGTAGATGGCAACTAACAATACTCTTCGAAAGATCTTACTCCTTGGCAAGATCTTTTTATCGGATTTGACTCAACAGCTTCCTGCAGAACATCATCAGTATCCATTAATGGTCGCCCAGATCAGTTCTTCCTTTCCAACAGTATCTCCACTGCTAAATATTTCAAACTAGTTGTCAAGAATACCCTCCCTTTCATATTTAATTGCTCCAGCTATGTCAATTTTTTTTTCTCCAGTAATGCCTGCCATGTTTCTTCATTGAAAACAGGAACTGGACTCAGGCTTTTTCGAAAGGAGTCGAATTGGATTTAACAAGCCCAAAGAATACTCTACAGGGATTATTAAGCTTTGGTTAGTATTAAATAGAAATTAAAAAAATTACAATTCTTTGAAATCTTGAATTGGGTTTGACCATTGAAAATCGCACTACAAGTCTTTACCTTAAGTTAAGTAAGTAGTCTTCACGGAATTCGCTACATAAACTCTATGATAAGCTCTGATTTCCATTCGCGATAAATCTTAGCAGTTCTTTGCATGTATTTGAGGCTTTGCCGCCTGTTCCATTCGGCCAGCAGGAAGGAACTTGCTGCAAGTAGCCAGCTAAAGTCATCAAGGCTAAAAGAGCCCAGGTTAAGACTAAAAGAGTCGTCATGCAAGAGCATTCAATGATTCCTCGGGCCGTGCACTGTGCCTACAAGTTTTACTGGCATTATAACTGACATCATGCTCTGCTTACAGCTTTCATTTTTTTTTATTTTTCTATGGTTTCTTTTCTTATTATACTGTTAACGCTAATAGACGTTTTAATAAGTAAATAAACACCGATGTGAAAATAATAACAGAGTAAGGACAGTATTACGACAGATAACCAATGATTTTACATTTGGTCTTCATTCATCGCTATAAAACTCTTTTGTTAGCTAGCTTTTTGTTAAGCTCTTAAATAAACTTTTGAGATTATAATTGCTATATACTATCACAAATTTAATATGCGATACAACATCGATAAGAAACTCAAAGGAGCGAAATTCTTTAAATTGCGGGAAACCCTAGATAGATTTTAACAAGGCTAAACTTCCCTCCCAAACTTTGTTGTGTTTTCCTCCGACAAACTGAAATCTTCTTCTTTTCTTTCTTTTTTTAAAACTCTTACTAACTCACATTCAATTTTTTTTAAAACTCCTACTATTTTATATTTGCCTTGAATGCATTTCGCGTTCCAATGTCGTACGGACACCAACGGATATTGTCACATGCCGAGATATTCTTATACTGTATTCCTGCTTTGACCCTTAGACTTAAGATTTAATAGCAATATACACATACATGCTTAAATAAATATCATTAAACCCTAGAAATTATCATAAATCATTATTTAAATTTATTGTAATTTTTTCATCACTATATACTTATATATACATTAAATTCACTGTGAAGACCTTTAATCAACTCACTTATATGCTTGCCCTGCTTTTGATTAAAAAGAAGAAAAAAAAATGCCCTTATTATTTTGTTATTTTATGTTTTTACCATATTTTTTTTCTCATGTACTTACAAGAAACTTAGGAGTTAATCTTGTGCATTCTCAGAAAGACATAAAATAATAATTTATCCCTATATACTCCGAGCAACAATTTAGGGTTTTAGTGGATGAGGCTACCTACAGTTCACTCTCTTCTAAACACCAAGTTAGGATTTTATTTCTCAAGCGAAATGCACTAGGCAGAATTTTATTTCTCAATCAATATCTGAGACTCTACTTCGCACTAACAGTGCACCCCTCTTGCATTCTGGCATATTTACTGGTCCAGATACAAGATATTTCTGCCGCTCTTGGCATCAAAGGGCTCTGAGGGAAAGCCAGCCTGAGCCTACTGATGTTGTAGGTAGGGTCCGACCTTTGAAGGGCTCCTTGTTCGGGAGGAGGACTAATCCGGCCGCTAACTGCCTGGGGATCAGTCCTCAAAGCGTATTACCGCGTGCCGTCCGTCAGTGTGTATCTCCGGCCCCCATCTCTCCCCCGCGAACTTGGCGCTACAGCATGTACTTACATTTACATCTTATCGAGCAACACATCGGCTCCGCTCCCTTCTGCAGAACTCATCTACATTCGGAGATAAAGGTAAGTCCCTTAATGAAGCGCCTCCTCCCTTGTTCCCCGTATCGAATTTGTACTTCCCTTGCCTTACTTGCTCCTCCCACGTATCGCTTGAGTGGCCATTGGTTCTCAATATGGAAAACTTATTTATCACATTCTAATTGAAATTTACTCCATATAGAAGAGGGCCAGATACTATTTATGAAGCATAAAATAATAAATTTTTCCTTATTTTACTATTATTAAAGTCGAATAACTTGATTATTTCATTTCTTTCTAGTCCAAAATAAATTATACATTTGTCAGGATGTAAACATTTATAGATGGCATTAATGACCATGAGGTTGTCACGCAAAAAAAAAAAAAAATTATCATTATTATGAACAAATAAAACGTATTTTCACTTTCTTGAAAACTTTCTTTTTTTAACCAGAATACTTCATTTTTTATGATTTAATGCTAACATGAACAATTTGCATATAATTAATTAAAAATATATCATATATCAATGTGCTTAGCTATAAAATCATTTAGAAAAATATATTAATTAATGAAATAATTACTGAATATTCAATTATAGGGGAATATATTAATTTAATGTCTAATTATTTGTATCTGAAATTAATATTGACTATTATTTTGCTGAACTATTGATAAAAGGGCCTTCTGGAATTAAAAATATGCTGCTTTAGACCTTAATTTACACATTAAAAAAAAAATAGTTTTTGTTTTAGATCTTGAAATTTTAGTTTTAATATTTAATAAGAATAATAACCTATCAACTAGCCTTCTTAATGCATACAATATCTCATATCAATACTTAGTGTCAGTTCAAAAGCTTTATAACAATATCCTAAANATGCCTCCCTCACCCTAATCTATTTCATCCATTAATGAAAATGAACTCATCTAACAGTTTTCAATAAGAATTGAGCACAGAAAAAGTATATGTATATATATATAGTAAACAAGAACAGGTGGGATAAAGAGTGCAGTGGATACGTGAACACTCTCTATCCTACCTGTTCTTCATTACTAAATACACTCATACACACAAAAATATAATAATATTATATTATAATATTACAACTAATTAATTATTTAATTAATTAAATTATGGAATTGTTCTTTCTATGGCTGGGTTATTTATGAGCATTGATCCAAAATTAAAAAAATATTATAATTATGTGAGTATATAGAGTAGAGGTATTTCTCTAAGTCTAAATTTATTAATAATCTTATTGCCATCATCATTGGGGGTATAATAGTTTTATTTGTGAAAAAAGTAAAAGTGACCTACTGAATCTAATATTTTCAGTAGGTCACAATCATCTGATTATATAATAATTTCTTTATTTTTTATATCTAATATTATGAAGTTTGTCCCCCCCCCCTTACTGAAACAATTATTTTTCATTATAAGAATCATATTCTACCAATTCAATATTTTTTGGCGGTTTTGTATTATAAATGTGGAGAGTGGCTGAGGAAGTCCTAGGTTGAAGACACTAGTGCACCACTCGTGAAGCCCAGTCAGCTATGCACTGGGACTGACTGGCTGACCCTCCTACGTAGCCGGGATATCCCACCCCTATCTCTGCTCGGGGTTGTGGGTGGCTGCACGACCCCCCTGGGACCTGATAACAACAACTATTTAAATGGTAATTGCCGGAGATCTGCGGACCGCCGCTCGGTAATGGCCGCCCACTATTAGTCCCGTCGATACCGCGTTACAAATCGCTCCCTCCCACCCCCTCAACCCCGTACCAGATTGGCAGATTGCAGAGCTCCGAATGAGGCTTTTCTTGGATTACTCCTGTTTTCGCCGTACGCTTCATTTCCAATAAGACCGATAGGGCCGTTTGACCCCTCCACTTGCCCTGTCGCTATCGCTGCACATCCACTATCTGATTGAAATGACCTGCTTCCTCGGGTTATACGTATTGTCCATGACTCATTCATTTTATGGAGATCTTAAAGGACTTCCTCTGCTCAACTTTACTCCTCAGTCTATACAGAATTCACAGTAAGAATCAATATTGAACTCACCACACAAATAGTGTGCTTCTCTTCTAAAAAAACTACCTTTCATGATTCTAGGTTGACTTGTAACATGAATTTCTTATACTTACTTTAAAGTACTTAAAGAATTTTAAATTATATTATCAAGTACCAGGGTAGCATTACAAAGGAACTCATTTTGTATTGATTTATTTGTAAATCTTTTTTTTTTTTAAACCTCTTCCATTCATTATTTTACATTCTTGAGAGTGCACCGAATTTTATTAGGCTTATTCCTTGTTGTATCTTTATTACATTACATTAATTTACAATTAATAGTTTATACACACACACACAAATTACAAAATGTATCAGGGTGAAGAGTCGTTACTATTTACCTGTACGAGTTAGCTAGATCCTTCCCTGCTGAGGGTGAGAGCCTAAGACTCAAGTATTAAGGAAACCCCTGGAGTTCTTTAGTGAGATCTGGCTGGCTGATTTGTGTACCAAGTAAAGAAGGGAACTTAATTGTGATCACTGATAAGAGAGTTTTCCCAGAGAGATAACTGAGGGAAGTATACACTTCACTTTCACACAAGAATGGAGAGAGAGAGACAGCCGTTGGACTGAAGAAGCCGGTGTATTTTCTATTCCCGCCTATCCTCTGGGAAGTCCTCTCGAGAGATAAGGTCTACTCCTTGGAGAAGTCTGGCAGACGTGGGAAGTGCGATCCTCAGTACTCCTCACTTTACGACGAGCCACTCGTAGACTTTACAGTCCCTTCCTCTAGCCCTTTACGCTCGTCCCTTAGGGCTTGACGGGGGTCAGTGACTAGCCGACACCCCAGAGCTGGGTGGAAGAGCTGTCCTCAACAGTCTTCCTTGAATGCACTGGAGGACCCTCATCTCACTTAATTCATCGTATGTATGCGTCAGGATCTCTACCTTGCTCCTGTTTAAAAAAAAATGGAAGAAAATTTATGTTGTAAATATAAAGCGCAAAGTTTTTATTTTATATATAATTAAAATTAATATGAACAGTGTCCCAAATTATAGAACTTCATTTTCTAAAGAATCTTAAAAGAGAAAGAATTACAAATAAAATTATGATGTTGCTTTTAATTAATGAATAACTTTTTCCAGTTTTAACTTTCTTATAAAAAGTTTGGAGTAAACTTAAGGTTGTTTAATTAACCAACAAATTATTACCAATTATGTCCTGTATAGCTTATATTTTAGCTAATTTTATTAAAAATATTTTCATAATAAATGATTAGCTTTCAAGTAATAATAATTTGAATAAAAAAAAGTACTGAAATGTATAACAGTTAGATTTTTTATTCTGTTCCCTTTCACTAAAAATTGTTAAAATTTACGTGGGATTAAACACCACAAAAAAAAAAAAAATTTAAGAAATAGTTTTCTTTTATACCTATTCAATACTTTTATTTTTGATTTGCTATTTANATTTTATATAAAATTATGTTATATTATATAATGAATGGCTTTCTCTCTATATATATATCCCACTTTTTCGAAGCAAATAGTTAAATTATTATTCGAATGAAATAAAATAGTTTTTTACCATCATGCTATTCACGTTGTTATCATGTAGCGACTTTTGACAAAATATACGGATCTACACCAATCCTACATTAGAGAAGCCTAATATGTCTATTTTAACACGCGCTCCGAAATGTTTAAAATAATGAAACCAAATTCAGTGTTTAAGCTTCGTTTTCCAAACCGTAGGATGAGTTCGTTTTGGCTGAGATAGGCCTGGGAAGGGGGTGGGGGCGATTTAGAAAAAACCAAAATTTAAAATCGTTATATTTTCATTATTATTAGGGCCATGATGCAATGTCCCTGTCTAATAATCTAATAAAAACACACACAAACTATAGCAGCAAGTACCAAACAGTTGTTTTATTTAGACTTTAACTAACCAATAATGGAAAATTGTCTAACAATGGATCGAATAATACATTTTATTATTAATAATTAGTTATTAAATTAACAATAAAGAATACTGTTCAAGTTGCCTCATACATGAATATTCTGACGTTTACCTAATGAACTTCGAGTACTTTATGGAACAATTCGTTTCCTGTATTTGATAGTGTACTCAGATGATGCAGGGGTTGGCTTTAAATGAAACTCACCAATTTATTTAATAATATTCCTCAGTTAAGGGATTATTTCGGAAACGGGGCGCTGAGGGGAGTAATTCCTGTTGACTACCCTACTATTACGCTGTACAGGAAGGACACGTGTGGTTAGGGACATTAGGACAACGTCTCACGTCCAACTTGCATCAAGTGCTATTAACTTCATTGATAAAACACATAGGACGAAGAGGTTACTTATCATGATGGCTTACAACTCAAATTAGAAACATTTATCCTCCTATTCTGAGGATTGAAGGATTTCGGTTGCGATTAATTACAATTCAATCATTACTTCATGCACAGCATTCGTATATATCCATTCATTTCATAGTTTAATTTGGCATACGTAGTTCCAGTTATTTGGTGAAACCCTGATACTATGTTCACATTCACACATTTCTTTATCATGAGTTTCTCTTGCTTCTTTTATGTTCTCTTACCAAATAGAATTTGATCATTTATTCCCACCGTTATCAAACTACCAAGTTTTGAGTATTTTCCCATTTTTATATTAACTATTTACTCTCTCGGCGAACATAAAGGGATTACTAACTGCCATCCTACTTGGGAATGTCCCAAGCGGCCCATAATTTCTGATAAAGTCTGTTTCCTAGGCTCCATACGACTTTTGAGCCACACATGTCTGACTAAATGCCGCTCTGGAGGTTTTCTGACTCGCTTCCAAAGTGGAAATGAATTGAAAACTTAAGTTCACATGCCTCTTAATTGGTTTTTATTGACAAGTCACCCAACGTTTGACAATATAATTTTGATTTCAGAAATTGGCTATTAATGTGAGATTTTATTATTTCTGAACGCGTAGAATGTGCATCTGACGATTGACAGGCGTTGTTTGTAAATTCTCTTAAATTATTTTTCTATTCCAAGTTTCAATCAGCCTATCTGTTCGCGTTTAAATGTCTTGCACATTTAAGTTTTGCATTGATCAGAAAAGACTCTGGTCATAAGAAGATCTACTCAGACCTCTGTATATCCATATGTGAGTGCTGATTATACTAATCGATTCAATTGTAGCCATTAGTGAGACGGTCGTGCACGTGGTTTCTTTGCTTAGCCCTGAGGTGTGTGCCGTCGTTATAACCTTTGCATGAAGGGGTACACGGTGGTCGTGTCGTTCGAATAGGAGTACTCCCTCGCGACACGTCACGACTCCTGTTAACATCCTGATTCTCTTCGCCTGCTTCTTCCAGGTCAGCTTGCGTGTACAAATTGCCCCTCCTACTTCACTCCGCGTCTTCTTCTCGCGAAGGAGCAGAACGTAATACAATTATTCGTTGTATATTACTTTAAATAAAAAGAACAATTGATTTTTATTCCGCACCTACGTGGAACAATCTCACCGTTATCCTTGTTCTACGTTTCTGATGTTCGATACCAATAGTCTCACCTCTTTTTTCGTCTAGATTATTTCTTTCCACGACTTACATGTTTTTCAGGATCACAATAAAATAGACATATGTTCTAATCAATCTTTGGTTACGCATACAAGCTTCATTTTTCTATCCATTTTTCTTCCTTATCCCCAACTACCAAAAGTTAGAAAAAACCTCTTCTGATTGCAAAAAAAAAAAAAAAAATGCCATGTTGGAAGGTTTGTTCAGAAGCTATTAAGGTTTGAAAGATTACATCTGCAATTATTTACTTTATAATTTATAAACTTACAGACTCATTAACTTATAAAATTTTATAATTGACTGCTTCCCAGATTTCACTAAAGACTATTCATTAGTTTTGAAATAATTGAGTAAAGAAATTAGACGAATTTGATTAGACTCCTCTTGGAGTAGTTTTTCAAAAAATTATTTTCCTGTTAAACGCATAGTAACGCACATTAATGTGTGGTCAATTTAAGTGAAAGCAACATATAATAAATGGACCTTCGATTGATTTAATTAATAAATTCTTATAATAAATTCACCTGATATTCACGATCAGGAAAGTGAACTTATCCCTTTAGTAAATATTTAATTTGGTTGTGGTATTTTATCCCACGTAAATTTCTAGTATAACTGGAAAATGCACCGGCCCGGATAGCAGGAGATCCAGGTTCGATTCCTGGCGAGGACAGATAGTTTTTTATATTCTGTTCCCTCTCATTAATTGGTATCCCTTTAGTTTTTACCTCTTCGAGTTCTTATCGCTTGACATAATACCACTTGCGCTGCCTAGCGGATTGTTTTGAAATTATTAAACTAAATACAGAGTGTTTTATTTCCAGTCTTATTTGTTATCCATTTAAGTGCTGTTTTATACTAATGCTTGAAAATATATAAAATGAGAAACTCACTTCTCACCTGAAAGTAGCTTACCAATTCTCAGCGCTTGCGTTATTTGACCAGGAGAAAACATTTTAGCAAATACATGATAGAAAACTTGTCTCTAAAAGATTATGAGTGTTATTTTATATAAAATTATGTTATATTATATAATGATAATATGTGATTATATAATTATAATCACTAATTGATTATAAATAATTACTGAGAGGGAATAGAATAAAAAATCTATCAATCCCAGCCAGGACTCGAACCTGGATCTCCTGCTTGCCGGGCCGGAATGTTTCCGTTACACCACCGGGACGAGCTAGATAACTTATTAAATTCTCAACACACTAGCGAGGGCCTAACCTACAAGAAAGACGAATACATCGTCTTATGCTGACATTGTCTAGCTATTTATCGACTCTCATTATTTACTTTTTTAATTTTCATTTATAAATATGAATTTAGTCTATCTATGGCTCTATCTAATCTTATCTACCTAAAATCTATCTATGGCTGGGACAGATAGGTTTTTATTATATTCTCTCTCATTAATTGTTTAAAATTTACGTGGGATAATAAACCACGACTAAATTAATATTTACTAATAGATTATGTTGATTATATTATATAATCACTAGTTTAACTACTCGTACAAACTTCCTTTCTGACAACGGACAGAAGTATTCGCGGGTAAAGTGCACTGAAGTGGGCCTACGTTGCAGCGATCCACATATTGCAGTGTCTCCGAGCTCGTGTGTCACGAGTGCCCGCTAGTGTGTGGTCCTCCGGCGAGCGCTCACGAGCGGACACGACGACAATTAAGTCAGCAGCCACACAGGCACGAGGTATCCGCGCAACGGAACGTCATGCATGAGTTGCAGGCGTGTGCGCAAGCAGCGATGCGCCCTATGTCTTCCTCGCTCTCCTCGTCAGCTGATGCTCGTGTGTGCGCCTTCTCTCCCCTCCAGTTGTTTCCTGTGTATGGCGTATCCCTAATCATTGTGAATTTGTTTTGAGTGGTGTACCTCCGAGATGCTTGTTCTACTGCAAGTCAAGCCTTCGTGTTTCTTTCCCGCCTTCATTCATCAACTTCTTAATGAATGAATATGAAGAGAGGAATAGGAAGAGTAGTAGAGAGAGTAAGATAAAGAGAGTAAAAGAAAAGTTTGCTAGAATTTCCTTAATGAGCATCGCTGTAATGTGTAATAAATAGTTGCCATTAGAGTAAGGTAAAATTTATCATGTTTTCATAATAATTTCAGTGTATTAATGTCAATGTCTATATATTAATGTCAATGTCTATATATTATGTCATATATAAATGTCAATGTCTATATATTATGTCACGTATTGAATTTCCTTTACTAATCTTACTTTAATGTAACCAGCTTGAAATTATTAACGTAAACATTTATGATAATAAGTGTAATTTATTAAGAATACATAATTCTTGTGTTTAACAGCAAATTTTCTGAACAACCTTGCTACAAATTTTCACGTTAAATACATTTTTTATAAATGTAAACTTTCTCTTCACTTGGCTTTTGGATTTTTTTTTTTTTCCACTTATCTTAAACTAGGGAGTTTTTATTAGCAAAAGCTGAGTTTCCAGTGATAGACTCGAGCTGAAGATTTTGAAGGTTTGGGACTGGTAGTGTATGTATTAAAAGTGTTCAGATTCAGAACAAAGAGAGTAATTGGCTATTTATTTGAATAGTGGAATGAATATATTACCAATGCATTCAAAATGATTCAATTTTGCCTGTATATCAATTTATTTAATTGAAATTAGTTTTAAAAATATAAAATTTATACTGATGAAATCTCATAAATACTTATACCTCATTTTCATAAATTAAAAAACATTCTGTGATAATAAAATACATTAATGTCTTCCCATATTAAATTATTACGCAGGCATGACCTTTAGAACCGCTCGACCTTGGATCCATTTATAATGGGCTGAAATAAATAACTAAACAAAACTGGTTTGACAGAAAACATCATTTGTATTATAATATAAATAAATACTTATTTGTTAGTGTGTGTTTCTGTTTGCTATTCGTTCCTGAGTTCGAAATAAATGAGGTAGTCCTTAGTTATAAAATCCGCTCTTGAATGTATGCTAATGATGTAAGGTCTCTAGAAGGCCAGCGTTTCACTCAATCGATATATCTGATCGATGTAATTTTTCTCCTGGCTTCCGTCTGATTAAGATTATTCCATGCTTGCCCTTCAACTTTCAATTGAAGTACTCACAATGCCCTTGGGGACTTCTAGTGATACTTTTATTAGATTTACCGAATTTTTTCTGTACGCGTTCTAGCGTCCGCAATTTTAAAATTAGCCAATTGTGTATTTAAACTTATTTTTCCAAATCGTTGGGTGAGTTCGAAAATGCTTAAAATCGGTCCGTGGATGGGGGATGGGAATGAGTGACATCGTAATTTAAAATCTTAACTGAAGTTCAAATGGAGAGTTTTTGATCTTAGAAAGTTTTAGTGTAGAATTTTTATTGGGGTTCAGTCAAGGTTGATCCAAAGAATACAAAAAAAAAAAAAGAAGTGTATTTTTCTGATTATCTGCCAAAGTTTCGGCTAGCATTGTAAGCCATCTTNATATATATAATTTAATTATCTGATGACGTTTCGGCTTCATTGTAAGCCATCTTTAGGGCTACATGAAGGCGAGAGGGAACGTCTTAACACCTGGATCAAATGTTCATGACTGACAAATATAGTCATAAAGATTTGATCCACGTGGCAACACGTCCCCTTTCGCTTTCATGATAGCCCAGAAGATGGCTTATAATGAAGCCGAAACGACAGCAGATTATAATAAATACACATTTTTTAAATTGTATTTTTTGGATCTACCTTGACCGAACCCCAACAAAAATTCTCTATGAAAATCTTTTTATAATGTTTTTTAAGAAAATATGAAAAAAAAAAAAGAAGTATATTCTAATGATAGGCTTCCAGGATTTTTACTTCCTTGTCAAATGTGTTGTAATTTATACTTCTTGTTATCATAGTTTTCGTAGTGTGGAATATATTCAAATTCATATCTCCTGAATAATTTCAGAAAATATTCTATAATTTATATACTCAATTTTTTAATATACAAAGTTAATGGATAGAAAGGTTACCTCATGTGTAGCGAGTAAAGTCGGAGTTTACTCAAAGCTAATAACCATGAATTAGTTTGGTGGATCCCATTCTTGGTAAGTTTCTTCCCTTAGCAACATTATTAAAGGCGTAACTGTCCAAGAAGGGCAAATTAAAACAAGTCCTCCTTATTTAATACAGCTTAGAAGCCATTTCTGCGGCTGGGGTTGAGTACTTTCGTCGGTGTTAAGCCGCCCTGCAGTATCTCGAGAGCCGAGTTGGGCCTAAGTGTGGCTGATAGGGCCTATCTTAATAAGTTTAACTAAGGAGAGCCTTTGGAGTAAGTATCCTTAGGGGCAATATCCGATATATCTCTTTGAACCCCCCCCCCCCCATCGCTCGTTCTCTATCTCTCGCCTCCTCCCCCTCCTCTTGTTTTAGGCCAATATCGGCCTAACGTAGCGAAACAAAACGACCGTTATTAAAAACCTCTCGAGTCTCGTTATCCTCCCTCGACACTAGTCGGCCTCCTTCCTCGCCATCTGCTTCAAGAAGTTTCGCTGGAGTACTCAAGAACACTGGTACTTTGGTAGGGCACTCCAAAGACTGAGAAGTGTCCTTAAGCTCAGAGCGATCGTAGCTGTGCTTTAACGAAGCCAATTAGAATGTAAAGCAACTTGATCAACAATTAAATATGCGTTATTAATTTTATTATATTCGCAATGGAATTTATATGTGGTAAAGCAGAGTGGAAATAATAAAATGATTAATGACAAGTGTCTGCTGGCAGCTACGAGGCTTTGAGGAAAAAAGCTGTGCCTTCCGAAAGTAGCCACATATAAGTGTGAAGGACACTGATTCTTTCCTCACACAATTGATGAAACTTACTTTTAAAAAAAATTACAAAAATGGTCAATCGTTGCATTTAATACCACTTACTTTCATTTTAGTTCCATGGACGTTATTAAGAGTTGAGGGTCCCTCTTTACAGAAACTCGAGGACCTACCCAGTCTTGTCATTACTAATTTATTCCCTTCGTTAATAAATCATTTAGATTTATAAAGAAGGAGGTATATATATAATCTGAAAATCTAAATAACATGCATGTTTACTAGAGACTTGGTATAAGTCAAAAATATCGAAAAACAAAAGAATCAGTTTTATAGTTTGTTTTTTAATTCATAGTAACTTTCATAAGCAAAAGAAATACAAAAACAAAACAAAGCATCTTCATGGAAAATACGTGTTCTAATAGGGTGTGTATAATGAGGTGTTAGGAAAACAAAAGGAAGGAGAGAACGGGAGTCGATAGCGCCCCAAGGATACTCCAAGTACCTCTGCGCCAGGAAACGTTCTCCAGATAAATAGCGTCAGGTACGGTGGCGCCTGTGACTCGTCAAGGCTAGGTCCTGCATACATTATTCCTACCAACAGCAAATTGCCGTCTGCCAGGGGAATGATCGAATTTCAATTCGTGCAATCCACTCTCACTCGCCGGACCACAAACTATGTAATCCGGAGAAACGGAGAAATATATTTAGTCCTCATTATGAGGGTTCTGAGGATTATGAGGATTGCTTATGCTTATGAGGATTATGAGGATCGTTAATGAGGATTGTTAGGATTATGAGGATTGTGAGGATTGTTTATAAGGATTGTGAGGATTGTGGATTATAAGGATTGTTTATGAGGATTGTGAGGATTGTTTATGAGGATTATAAGGATTGCTTATGAGGATTGTTTATGAGGATTGTGCTTAAAAAAAAAAAGAAGAAAATTCTATATTTCCTGTGATCCTACCTACTGTACACCAAAAATCATGGATCATTATTTATCGATAACCCGCATAGGAATCTGCAGCTTGAGGATTGGGAGACCCGAACGGACGCCATGAGCTATCCTGGTGTCCCATTTATCGCTTTTAAGTGTAAAATGAATGGCTTTATTCGTTATGCAAAAGGAATATCAGTGAATTATTATCTGAAATGTCAAGCGTAAGTACAAAAAGGTTTTTGCTTTAGTTGGGGAATGAAACTAACTGAGATTTAATTCTTAATGAAGGTCGCTTACCTTACGCTGCTCCTGATCGTTGGACGTTTTTTTAGAAGACTTTACCCGTTTATAATTTTATAAACAGTAGTTAATTATATTAATATTATTCTGGGATAAAGGTAAAGCAAGCTCCTTACCAATGTGCTCATGATGGAAGATCATTGGTAATTCTCCCTCTTGAAAGGATATTTTCTATGTTCTATTTTGGTCGGTAACTGTTCACATTCTGCACCATTTGACAATCATTATCGCACAGCCCCTTTTCTTTGTATAATCCAGAAATAAAATTTGTTATTTGATTTACTTGGGGCTTTAGTGTAAAACGGCGAAAAGGTTTTACTAAATGACTAATTTAAAATGAATAAAATCATCAATATCACATAATTAATATTATAAAAACTAAAAAATTGTTTAGTTTCGAAGGTCTTTTATTAAGGAAGACAAGATCTTTCTGTCCATCCTGAGCTAGATTTAACGTTTTTACTTTCTCTTCTTGTGTTCTTTTTTGATAGCGTCATCAATTAAATATTTTTTTTATTGTCTTTAACGAAATAAACAAATATGGAAAATATACTCCATTGACGCTGCTTCCGTGTGATTTGAAGAAAAAGTTCTCGTGTGTGTAGTGTGAGAAGAAAACCTCTTTGTTCAGACGAAACCTATACATGTCATGGCCGGGCCGAAGAGTTTATCTATAAGGGATCTTGTAGAGGTTCGGGGTGGAAAGGGCTCGGATTTCTATATCTACGGCTCCCATCAGTATTTAATTTAGCGGGGACACATCTGACTGGTACACAGATTGGCCGATATAGAGGGGGTGAGTACTGCCTATTAGGGGAGAGAGATGGCAGATGTGCTCCTACAATGCGCAGGATACAGGCCCTTAGGGGCGCGTCAAGGGCAGGTAAGGATTATGTGACGGGCCTGTATGAATCCAACATTTATTATTATGGATGACAAAATTTCTGTGGGGTGGCTCTATTCGTCATCCCCCTTTGTCCTCCTCCTGCTTTCTTTGGATCCTAAAGACCCTCCATTTAATCTGAGTATGTTCTTTGTCAAGAGCTAACGAATAAGTGTTATATCGAAGAAGATAAATTTAGAGCTGAATAACAACTATACTTTAATTTTGTAAAGACCAATGTTAAACTTAATTGGTATAATCAAAAAGGAGAGTTTGTTGACCGTAGATATTATTCTAAGATGATTTTAGTTGGGGTTCGGTCGAGGTAGATCCAAAAAAACACAAATTAAAAAATGTATTTTTTAAATATAGGATTATCTGCCTAATCTGCCTAATTATGGCAGATAATCCTTTATTAAAAAAATACTTTTTTTAATTTGTGTTTTTTTGGATCTACCTCGACCGAACCCCAACTAAAATCATCTTAGATTAATTGGTATACCCGCACTACTCGTCAAAACAGATTACTTTATAATGAATGCTTTCTTAAAATCAGTTATATTCCAATGAAATAAGGATTAATCAACTGGAATTTATGGTGTAAATAGTAAAATTCTGGATAAATGTAGGGGTATGGTTACAAAAAAATCATGAATTTAAATATAACGAAGATCTTTTACGTATCATTTAAGTTGAAATTCAGATTTTCTTTTAAACTACCAAAATATACATTTCCTGCAATATACGCTTTAAGATAAAAAAGAACAGTGCTAATTAGTATAATGTGTATTAAAAACCATTTTAGATGATTTTTTTTAAAAATTAGTTTGGTATTATATAGTTTTCATTTTCGATTGGACTCTGGGTTTTTGATCAAAGATATTTAAATAAACATGAATTTTACTTTTTTTTAATTGTTGTAGTATTAATTAAAAGTTAATCATAATATCAGTTAAATTACGTCATATTTTGATCTGTCAAGTGAATAGCAGAATTTCAATTAATTAATATGGGGCAATAAGCAAATTGCTGTTTTTGATATAGAGGCGGAAAATTAAATTCATCAACAAGAAGTTAATTAAGCACATCCAGGCATTTCAACACAGTTTTGATAACTCTGACGCTTTCTTTTCATGCTTTTTTTTATCAAGTTTTTTAGTCGTCGGTCACATTAAAAGATTTTTGCATTCATAATGGCGTCTGCCTTTAATCTTATCTTTTGATATTATTCCTTTAATAAATATGGAATCGATTAAAATATGTAAACAATGTTTTCACTTATAAAAGTTTTATCTAATATATATATACTACACGAACTTACCAG
>KZ807084.1:59920-74422 GCA_000696205.2 Oncopeltus fasciatus
AGCCCTGAAGATGGCTTACAATGTAAGCCGAAACGTTGGCAGATAATCCTTTATTAAAAAATACATTTTTTAAATTTGTGTTTTTTGGATCTACATTGACCGAACCCCAACTAAAATCATCTTAGAATAATATCTACGGTCAACAAACTCTCCTTTTGAACATAATCTTCCCTTTCCGTTTTCTCCTGTTTAATTTCATATAAGCTAGGAAAACTGTTACATAGTTATAATAACCGTTAAGTTGTTAATAACTTCTTAATTATATATTATTTTGTTAATTTTATTTAATCCTTGTATTAAGCATGTTCACGCATTATCGATAAACATAAATTTAGTTGTCAACGTTCCAAATCCCACTCTTCTCTATTTCTCCACAGTATCCTCTTACATTTTCTCGGTCATTCTTTCAGGCTATCGGAAATGATGAAGGGTAACTCATCATGGCTCGAGGAAATTTGACTTTCTAAGCCAAGCTGGCGAGACGGCCTAATCCCCCATCTGGCTACCGTCAGCCCTGACTGGTGGTGCATAGATCATCCTCGGAGATAAGAGAACTTCATCAACATATGTGGGCCGCCGGTCTTATCACTTAACACAATAATTATATAGCCCATGGCGGTACTCTTTTAGGCGGTTCCTCTTAATGAACTGACTGTCACATTCAATGATATCTTTCGGCCCTGCATCTATCACCTATATAAATAGGTTTTTTTGTGTCCACCGAAGGCCACCATTCTTTTAGGACAACATTTCTTCATTGTGAAACTCTTAATTTATACTTAGTCTAGAAGACTGGGCTGTTTGGTTTTCAGAGAAGGAGATAGATGGTATTTCTCGAATTGCTGATAAGGATTCAGAAGATATCCACTAGACTTACGACGATTCCTTATTCTGGACAACAATATGTGTTAGAATAGATGTATGGAAGTCTCAACTGATCTGCATTTGATCAGCAATGGTGTGATAGAATAGCGAATTTTTTTTTTACTATTGTGTGTTAGCCTCTCTTTTAAACACTTAAGGTCATACAGGGAGGGGCTATCCACAGGTTGCTACCCCATTCTAAACACCCATTTATGCTACCAGGACAAGTCTGATGTTATTAAATTCCCCGCACTAGTGTCGAGAGTCTAACCTCCGAGGCCGACGAATATATCGTTTTATGCTCGGAGGAATGACATTTTTTGTGGTATTTAATCCCACGTAAATTTTAACAATCTCTACACTAGTGCGGGGAATTTAATAACTTATAAGACTTGTCCTGGTAGCATAATTGGTAAATGCACCGGAGATCCAGGTTTGAGTCCTGGCTGGGACAGTTAGATTTTTTATTCTGTCCCCTTGCACTAAAAATTGTTAAAATTTACGTGGGATTAAATACCACAAAAAAATGATAAAATTAAATATTCTCATGTTTCACTATAAATAAATGTATTTTTTGCATCCAGGTGTTGATTAGTATTCTTGAGATTTCAAATGCCTTTTTGAAAAAAAAAAAAAAAACATATCAATTAATGGATACAAACTTGTTTTTGTTTTTTTCTCGTTGCAAGAGGAGAGCTTCACTATTGTTCAGTGCAATTCGGATTACTGTTTGAGTTTCTGCGGGCACGGACTCTGCGACAGGCCGATATTTAATGCAACGTCCCCATTGGGTCAGTATATGTGTGACGAGCCTAATTGATCCTCCTCCAGGGATCAGGTTAGGGTTAACAACATACTTAATGCAGTTGTGATCTGCATATCCCGAGAGTACCAGCTGTTCAGCCACCAACACCAATCTATCCAAGCAGGCACACCTTCATTAGCATAATGGAGTTAGTAACACTCCAGACAGCAAGCAAGGGATATTGCCCTTATTACACAACTTTCATAAGTTCCAAGGCATCTCGTAAGTTATAGTATAGAATTACTTGATTTTCATTGTCATATCCCTGGAATTTTGAGTGGGGTTCCATATATGATGATCTGTCATCAAATTACAAATGTGCCATGTTTCATGTAGGGAATTTACTTTTTTTGAGACAAAGGCTCATTCAAAATGAATTCCTTGCTTTTCCTTTAAGAAGATGGTTCCCTATCACTTTTCCACTCGTCTACTCGTCATTCTTCTCGCCTTCTACTTGCCATTCTACTCGCTATGTCTGTCATCTTGGAGCTGACTTATTTCATTTTCTATTATTTATGTTAATGATTTTAGCATAGCAATGTGTTCCTTGGGTATTTTTTTAATTAAAGTGTTTGGTTCCCTTTAAACCACTTAGGGTCATGTTGGGAGGGGCTATCCACAGTTTGATTCCCATTGTAAACATTTATTGCTATAAGCATTATTATTAACTATATGAAAACTTGTCCAGAGCGGAATTGGAACCGAAACAGATCCCCTGTGCTAGCCCTGCGCCCCTGATCTTGGATCTTTAAAATTGACATTTTCAAACCTTTTATTACTCGGACGTTATAATGATTATTAGTTTTTTATTTTATTTTATTTTTTTGCCGTAGGTCTGAGAAACATATTTTTACAACAGCTTATTTATTACTTTTTCCAGTATCAGATATCTATTGTCACTTCATCAAAAGGTTAAGGTCGACTAAAATGTATTCTTGACCTTCTGTTCTTTAGTTACTGTCAGTTCTCTTTATGGTGATTCGTTTATACGAATAAAAAGATTATTTTAGTTTTCATGGCCATGTCCGTGGCGATATAAAGTGAATAATTGCTGTGGGGTAAGATGAAAGCTCTTCAAACTTTAGATTTATAAATATTGAGCTATTTAAGTTGGATATAGGGACTGAGATAATACCACCTTTCAGATGAAGAAACTTTTTTATTATTCAGTGAATATATTCTCTGAAAATAGAATTGAGGCCTTTTGAAGGTATAGATAGTCGGAAGTCGGAGGAGAAGAAGAGGAAGAGGGCAGAGCCTCTCCTCCCGGGGCTTTTGAAATATTCAGCAAGTTCCTCTTATCTTTGGGGGGATCCGGCCGACCGTGCGTACCACCCCTCTGGAGTCTAGTGCCTTCCAGGACATTTTAATAGTGGAGCATTAGCTGCACGCCACACCTGGCTCCCTTTCAATTCGGGAAGCTTATCGCGCTAATGGGATATATGAGGGCGCTTAGGAGGGGCTCCTTCCCTAGCGGTGGTAATAGCTACCGGCCACGGGATCCTGACCCGGAGTCCGCCTTGGTTTCTCTTGGAGGAATGGACCTCTTTTCTCATACACTTTTTGCCAAGAAGTTATTAGAGGATTTTATCGCGTCTTCATGTATAGGAATTAGATAGGATCTCTATTAAATAAAAACTTTTCCGTTCATAAACTTTGCACTGTTGAGGTTAATCGATAGTTTGGTGCTTCATTTGCTGCCTCGTTTCCTTCCAGCCCTGTATGCCCTGTATACCCACCCTGATTGCCTTTTCCAACTTCCAATATAGAATTCGCCATTTACACTCATCAATATTCATCTTTAATTAAACATGGGTAATTATGGGAATCATTTCTTAGCCATTATTATTCGTAATTTTTTTTAAATAAAACTTTATTAGTGATTAAATTCTACACATTTTCTGCAATTTGTAATGTGCTGGTTATTAGTAATAATAATATTATATTTGTAATTAACGCTTATCCTGCTGGACTATAAAGAAAAGAAGATTTATGAATTTAATTCAAAATTATAATTTTATAATATAATTATAATAAAATGTTTTAAGTTGATGCATTTTAATCATCTACATAATTAAATCCATATTCGTAAACGTAGAGTTTCAGATAAAATATAGTATTACAGCAATTTATTAAAAAAATTTTTTTTGAATGCCCAATCTAAATAAATTGACTTGCCTTAGGTCACTACAGTTAATTTCACTTCTAATGCGCCAAGCAATTTCCATAAATACTTTTTACTGGCAAAAATAATACGATAAAGTAGATAATGCTCAATGACTAGAATTACAGTTCCTGGCGTCAGAGTTATTCCATTTATAAATGTTTCCAACTCCTGCTGTTCTGATGCCTATCCGAGATATATACATCTGAACATTTAGTACCATTAGTAGTCTTCTCGTAGATAAATCAAGCACCATGACGCTATATGGAACTCAAGTTTCTTTTTTTTGCAAACCTTTGAGTTCGTTGATTGCTTAAATCGGTCGAGGGGAAGAGAAAGAGAGGGATTAGATGGAGACCAAATTTTACAACATTTTTATTCTACAACTTTTAAAAAAATGTTATTACAACAATAAGAAATATATTTCAGAGTGTAATTCTAGTGTTGGACAGGCTCTCATTACGGGCCTCACTTATAGAGGCCAAAATCTTTATTAAGCTTTAGAAGGATATCTAATATCTCTCTGTTGTTATATGAATTACATAAAGTTTTTAGAACATAATTGGCATAAAATATAATTTTCTATCGTTTATGTTCGATAACATGTTTACAAATAAAGCTTGTTAAGGAATACATTTACATAACAAGCTTTATATAATATATAACTAGAATGGATGAGCTTTCCCCCATATTCTTTCTCCTTTAGAATAGAGCATTCTCTAGTCTTCATAACCTGTTTTTTTAATCCCCTCCCCCTGTAAATTAAATTTCCTTCCTTACTCATCATTTACACATTACATACTCATTTACCCTCTTAGATTACACAGCTGACGCCTGACAGACTTTTTGTTGTAGATAGGGCTTTGGGTAGATACACAGTTTTGGTAGATTAAGCAAATTCAGTGGAATCAATACAGGATGTTGCACGAGAGTTTAGAACTTTCTTATTACTAGACACGCAGGGCCCTTTTTAAAACTTTAGTATCTCCGGGTATATTATCGATGCAACTATCTCCTACAGGCATACCTCATCTTCTACATTCTTCAAGTAATTTCATGAACGTAGAGCTTTGTTCTTGTAAAATTGTCATGTTAAATCCTATCAGATTTGTGGTTTTTGCAACGAATAGTGTTGTATTGAAAGAGAGCAAGGAATTGGTCAGACTACGGTTAGAACGGTTAAGATTGACTATTATTATTATACATCCTTTCTCAACAGAATTCTTTTTAGCTGTTTTACCTTAGAATAAGTAATTAAGTAAGTAAACAGGAAATTGAAATACATTTACTACATTTAGTCCGAAATAAAATTGTATCTTCTGATGAAATAATCAATAATAAAAATCAATTTTTTTTCTCTCTATTGTACAATGACCATTTCTTAATAGGAACTGTAGTTTATTTTCGAAAATTGTTATTCATGCAATATACTATTTAAAATGGCAACCCTATAAAGTAACTTGTTTTTGATGATGACATCAAAATTTGCCAATGACTTTGGATTTCTAAGAGTGCATGAACTATGAATAATTTCTTCTCGGCATAACATAGCTTCTTGTAAACTTCAGTAGGCTTACACATGTAGAATGAGCCTTTTTCCTTCTGATCTTCTAGGATTGTATATAATCTAAGGGCTTAGTACGACACTGAAAAAAAAGTTTATGCTCACATCAATAAAGTAATTTTTGTACCTAGTCAAAAAGCTAAATCTATGAATCGTTACCTCATTAGATTTTTTAGCAAATGAAAGAAAGATAATCAAATACTATGATATAAGCTTTATTTGCCGAGTTTTATTTGTAAGGCCCATAACGAAGAGTGGTCGATATCACCTCTAATTCCATCTTCCAAATGATTGGTGGGGAAAATGGGTTGCTCTTAGAAGGATCGCCCCATATGAAGCATATGCCTCCTGGTATCGATCGCTTTCTAATACTCTTCCTCCCCTTCTAAAACGATAGCAATTGAAATCAGCTTGCGTTGACAGATCTGAAAAAGAGCGCGGGGAAGAGCGCGCAATATCGTGGAGGGCGGCGGCATCTGCGCCATCTCCACCAGCCAGCTAAAGGCCCCTCTCTAATTATCAGCCGGCGAGGCGCGACCGGACGCCGCTATTTATCGCAGGGTTCCGGGTGGCGGTTCGCGGCACGTGCTGTACCCCATCCGCCGGCAATTAGAGCTGCTATCGTCGGCGGTCTCTCCCCTACCTGGAGGCATGTCCCGAATGACATTGCACATGAAGGTATGCCGCCTCTGCCATGTCTGGGAAGGGCTGAGGCAACATTTGTAACCAACAGTCAGGCCACATTTAAACGGCCTCGTTTCAATTGAAACTAAATCATTTGCCTGTACAAGAGACTGTAGCCAACGGAATTATTTGGATTAGATGATCATTTTTTTGAAATTTAGTAATGAAGTTTATGAAAGATAATTAATTTCTTTTATCATCAAGTACACTAGCATTTTCTATCAGCTGATCTACTTGGGTGACGATAGGACGTAACACTAAAATCCTTGCTTTCCTGAAGCTTGCGATTTCCAATGAAAAACTCGCTGTCATTTCGATAAGTCTTCATTCATCTTAGAAAAAACTACAATTATATATTTACCTTTTCTTCTTCCGGGTTGGACCGTGTCAAGTTGTTGATAGTTGCCGAGCTTTCGCACATAATGTGATGGCTTCTTCAGGGCTGAGTAGAGAAGTGCGAAAGCTCGGCAACTATCAACAACTTGACGCGGTCCAACCCGGAAGAAGAAAAGGTAAATACATCTGACGACCGTCGAAGCCTACGTGAACATCTACAATGATATACTTGTAGATGCTTGTATTCCTGAACGTATCAGTGATAAATATTGATTTTTAAACAAGCTTGTCTAATAGGAGCTCCATCAACTAAGCAGATTTTCCATATTTCATGAAGCAAGGGTTTAAAAAAAGGGTATATGTCTATCTTACCATACATGGCAAAAAGAACAATAAAGGTAGTATTTCTAATGCTATATAAAGTAAGATTTCTAATGCTGATTCTTACCCGGGGTTCGAGGCCCTCCAACCCAAAGTTACATTCTTAAATAGACAATTAGAAAAAAAAAATACATCTATTATTTGTATATAGCTTTGTCATAACTTTAATAATAACGAAGATAGTGATGGTTTTAGAATTTGGTTTTTCACTTTCTCCCTTGTATAATTTTAGTTATTACTTTATTTTATTGGCATGTTTCTTTTTCCTTGTAGTTGCGGCACTGGCCGTTCTCTCCCTCATGTCATTGTAGCTCAGAGTCATAGAGCAATATATAGGAAATTACAAGATGTATGTACTATCTTACAGAGTGTAATAAATAAATAAATAATTATTAAACAAAAAGTTATTACTAATTCAAATAACAGCCTTTGTGAAGAAGATCAAATACTGCATTTAGAGCATAGCAAATATTTTTTTCTATAATTTTTTTCGTAACACGAATAATAATGGAACTAATAATGAACTCTACATTGGGCTATTGGGGGTATTACTATAATGTTCTTTTGTATTTACTGTTACTATTTATATGCTACTAAATTATGGGTTTTTTTTTTGTTTTTTTTTGTTTTTTATACTTCCGTCAATAATACTAGAAATACTACATTATACTATGATAATGAATTCTTGTTATCTTTTTGAATTTTGTAATAAGGGTAGATGAAACGAAGGGATAGAAAATGTTCCAGGACAAAAAAAAAAGGGGGTCCCCTTTAACACTTTTTTTAAACACTAATCCTACTTGAATGGCCACTCTAAAAGTCTCCATTAATTTAAAAGGCCTCAGAGTGTCAAAAAAGGAGAAGATGTCGTTTATCTTGCTTAGTCCCCGTGGAGCGTCATAAATGTGGGCGCCATCATAAAGTGTGAACACCCTCACCATCGGTGGTTGTGGCGGAACTAGCGTTCGTCCTAGACTTCACAGACAGTGGGGAGAGAGAGAGAGAGGAATCAAACGGACGAACCAGCCGTTATGCTGAGCTAACAATAAGCTTGGAAATTCGCCAAGTCATGCTTCACCTGCTGTTCATATCGCTCGGTGATATGTTCAAGCATTCATTTATTAATTACTTACTAGTTGGATGCATTCAAGACCAATAAATTCTCTCATACGAGAAAAAAAAAACGTATATAATAAAGCAATAACTACATCAGTGTGGATAGATGTTCCAAGTTACTTTCTTAAGAAATTATTTTCGCATTTGCTACCGTAAAACTGTTTTATTATGCTTTAATGATAGCTATTAAGTGTAAACACCGTTTCACTTAGTGTATGATTTCATGCCTCTACCTCTACAACTTGCTACACACAATACCATTTTTAAGTATTCATTTTAGTAAGCCGCTGTTTAAAACAATTGAGCAAAGGTTATTCTCACAAAAAATAAAAACGATAATTAGTAAGTAATAGTAAATAATTATGGCATTTTCGGATTCATCACTGATTAGTCATCACTCATCACAGGATGGATACTGATAGAAGAAATTGCTCAGGAATTAGGAATTGATGACTCAGTGACTTCCCCCATTCCAGTGGAAAATGAGTCTCATGATTTCTATTAACGATGAGGCTATAGATGTTATTTTTTCTGTTTATTTTTCTGGAAAAAAAAAATTACTAGGCAAGAAATGGGTCGATTAGATTTTTTCACTATTTCAATTAAAACTTCATTTCTCAGATACAATGAAGGAGAGATGACTGACAATTTGTATTGTATTCACAATTCAGAATCTTGCGATTATATCAGCCACTAAATAGTAATTATATAGTTTATAACAGTTATATATACTTTTATATAATTACAAAGTAGTTAATAGTTATTCATATACTTTATGTTAGTACAAGGCCTGCCCCCAGATCTGGAACTTATTTTTGGAAGGTGACTATTATATCTCGTAGTTTTCAAAGTTATATTTTTTTAATTGACGTTAGCTCGTTTGTCTCTTTGTTGTGCATTGGCGTCCCCATCAGATTATGGGTTCTCTAGTGTGTGTGTTTATGTCTCTCGTTTATTTACCTTCAATAATTATTCCCCTCAATCGATTGTCGTGAGTCGATAGTATTAGACATCTCACACTCTCCATGGCTGTGGTATCCTGCAACTCACTCTCCGTTTCCTTGCCTCCTGTCATTTATCTTTGTCGCTCTCCTTCATCACAGATACGGCGTGGTTCATTTGAAAGTGTTCTCTTCTGTCTGTCTCCTACACGCCCAGTGAGAATGACCCGTCCCCTCCTGATCTTTCTTTTGTATTATCCTGATTGTGCGTTTGGATCCTCTCATACTCCTTTGTCGGCTTACTGTAAACCTTGCCTCAGTTCAACTTATTTGTTCTAACCCAGCCCTGCATATGAGCTGTCATAAGTCATATAACTTAGTATTGAGTAATCAAAGGTTATCAGTCTATATTCACCTAATGAATATTAAAGTGTAATTCAAAATTTCATTCGGTATAATTTTCACTATTTTTTTTGTCTTTCCATAAAACTGGATGTAGCTCAAAAACTTTTTTTTTTTTTATGTATAGAAATGTAATGCAGCAATAACGAAATGCTCAGCTTATGACCTGGCACTTTCAAAACAACATATGCTTATCGTTGCTAAGCAACATATATCGTTGCTAGATCCCTGAACAATCGTATGCCCGCATTTCTTCATAATTAGGTTTGGCCTTTTCAGGGCCTCTCTTCTTTATTAATAACCACTCGACAATTTTAGGATTAAAAATGATTTTAAAAAAACAAAACCATCTTTAGTTTGTATTCTATAACAGAATATATGTATTCCAATAGAATGTTCTTATTCTGATTCATGATTTTAACAATTCTGGTCCACCTTACTTGGGATGAAAAATTGAGAAAATTTTGTATAAATTTTATCTCTGGAACTCTACGCCAGGAGCTACTTTTCTATTATAAATTCTCTTTTAGCTGCACAAAACTAACACTTACACAATTATCATTTTCCACAGATTAGCTGTTCACTTTTACAGTTTAACTGTTGCTTTTAAGTGCTATTTTTCCACCTTAAAGGGGGTTGGATACATTAATATCACACTATAAAAAACTGAAGGAGAGCACAAACCCGCACATAAATACACAAAATACATAAATAGTGCAATTTATTGGCATATACCTTTGTCACTATAATCAGCTCCTCTGACAACTGTGCTTCTTATGTGTCTTAATTGAATTTTGAGAGATTATGTACTCAGCCTCTAACTGTGTGTTCGATTGTAGTCGTTTTACTCAATCAAATTAGAAGGGGAAAGACCTCCAAAGCCAGAGCAAAGGGAATAATGCATCCTTCTGAGGTTGTAGGCCTTCCTACCTTCCCGGACTGATAATTGACGCGTGGGTCATTGTGACCACCAGAGCTTGTCCCCCTTGTAGCGCGTAAGAGTCCCGTCGTAAAGTCAGGTCGTAGAGGATCAATAAAGGGCAGTTTACGGTGGAGGCCCGATAGACGTCGTAATCCCGGGCAGTAAATAGGCCGTAGAGTCATTCCACATTAACCCTGAGTTCTTCCATTCAAGACATTCTAATGCTCCTCATAAGAGGAGTTTGTCTTCGAAATCACGGCCTCTCTTCACGATCACTTTAGTGCGCAGATTAATGGTCTAGCTTTTAAGCTCATTGTTCTCTACAGATTGGGAGATAAGGTTCCTCATTTAGTCTTATTTATGTCCATTTCCAATGAAACTTGGTGTTTCTGCTAAAATATGAAACTTCTGCATAAGATTTAATTTAGCATCCTTCCCATAGAGAAATCACGGGAAAAAAATTTCATTGGATCTTCCGATGTCACGGTAGAAAAGCTAAATATATAGTCTGTTATAATCTATATAGGAACATATATCCTTTTTGTCTGTAGGCGCTTTAGCGTTCACAATTTTGGAAATTATGAAAAATGAAATTGACAATTGATCTGTTGGATTAGTCCGGTAACGGTTGATATCTTTCTGGGGAGGGAAAGCAAAATGAAAAATAAAATTTAAATGTTTTAATTAACGTTGCACAAGAGAAAATAATGTATGAGCCATAAAGGCCCAGGAAGAAATATAATCTGTGGGTGTATATATTCTCACTCCACACTAATGTAGGCTTGCAGTCAGCACACCGTTTTTCCCTTTCAATGAAGAACCCACCCAATTAGGGCTGGGTATTCCCTATGAGCACATCAGAAATCCTCTGGATTATTACGAACAGAGGCAAAGAAAGAAAAACCAACTGTGAGAATTCAACTTGAGCCCTTTGGCTCAGGAGTCAGTACCTTAACAACCACATTATTCATTCATGGCAAACTCAAATGAATTTATTCAGTTAGGCCTACTAGTATTGTAAAAGTAGTATCTGGCCTTGTTATAACAATCGATACAAATCGACCTTTGTCAAAAACAAAACAACGCTGAACAACATGATCATGGCCATTGAAGCCTGAAAGCAGCAACTGTAACCTTTTATAGATCCTTTCTATATCTGAAACGAGGTAATTAGATTTATTTTTATTTTTTAAAATAACTTCTGACTATTTCATAAATATTATGATTTCGACATTCCTGCTCGGTTTATAAATCTTGGAGAGACAGTGCTTATACGGATACGTTGAATTTAAAATTTACTAACTTACAATTTATTTCATTAATGTATGTCATACTAGGCAGTCGCTCTGTCATTTTTGTCTTTTTAAAATTTTGAACTGAATGCACATGTTTTGCCCAGTGTAAATAATATTACTATCCTATTCGACGAACATTCGATAAAACTATTTCAAAGTATTATTTACTGAGTAAGGAGATAACAAATGACGATTTCTCGTCTTAAATTATTAGTGGGTCTTAATTTTTAATTAATTTATTCTACAATATTCGATTGATTGTTATAACACTCTAAGAAAATATTAAGCTAATCGTTTTAGAATTAAGAAGCCAGTAGGAATATCATTTAACTGGTACATTTTTAATAGTCTTACACAAATTTTTATTATTTTTATGAATAGTTTACCTACTTATTTTTTGACCTTGTGTTAAATTTATTTCCTGACTTTTTCAAAAAGCCTATTAAAAGCCTATTGTGGAGTAAAGGATTGGTTGGAGGCGGCTTAGCTTTCCGTCGCCCCTTCAACCCTCTATCCTAGGATTATAACTCTATTATAATAATCCCAGTGGAGCGGTGACTGAGGGGGTGCCGATAATCTTCTTAGACTGATGGGATCGGCCGGGGTGAGGCAGGGCAATCTGGAGTGGGAAGGGAGTAAGAGAGAGAGTGAGAGACTGGACAAATTGGAAAAATTGAAAACACCCCAGACGGAAAATTAAATAAGTGCGGGGAGGGTAGAAAAAGGGGGAAACCCTAAAGGAATTAAGATTCTAGTAATGAATCTGGGACCTTGGGGGTTGTCTTCCTTGTTCTTGAAGGGTGGGAAATTGAGATTGAATCTGTCATGTGCGGTCTTGTTAGTACTCAAACTGTTTTCCAGAAGTGTAGGCTGAGCAGCTCCGAGAGTAGTCATTATCGAATCGCTATTTTCAATGATATCTTCCTACAAAGAACCACCGAAACAATGCATCCTTTGTTCGATTAATCCTACAAAAACATCTCATGCAAACAATTTTGACTAATTTTGATAAATAATTTTTTACTTGCTTCATACTATTTGCATCTGTAAGACCGCATTAGGCATTCATACCGATAAACGAGGAGTTTTCGGTGCAAATATAGCGTCGCACACCACAAATCAAGTCATAAACTGATCAGCTCTGTATGTCAAATAACTATTTGTGCACAGACAAGTAAGCAACTCTTTACCTAAATATGGATACACTACAAAAATAAAAGAAATATTTAATTTAAGGGTGAAAAATTCATTGGGAAATGATTAATAAAGCACGACGTTAGATGTGGAAGGTGAATTCCTTTTCTTCTCTACACAGATTTGGAAGTTAGTGATATTTGACAAGCATAGTTCTTTCTTTGGTGGCTAGCTCTTTTGTGTCAATTTAAATGTTTCACTCTTCAGATTGTGAGTATTGAATATTCTTATATTCAATAAGATTCTTATATTCAACGCATATACATTCAACATCAATAGATCCACTAACAACACCTTATATGTTATACTATTTTTATCAAGTACTAGTGTGATGTACTTGATAAAAATAGTATAACGGAATGAGTTAATAAGTTATGAGCACCTGGTTTTAGTGTTTATATGGTACAGTTAAAAGAGTTACTTATTTTTTCAGCTAAGTACGTAACAAAACTACTTGTAGATTTATACAAATCGTAGGCGATGTTTAGATCTATTAAAACTTCAATATTTTATTGGGAGATTCAGTACTTTAAGTGTCTGTGGCCATCTATGGCGTTATCACTAAATTGACTTAGTCAGACAGATTATGCGTACCACAAATATATCTTACTACTTATCGATGGATTGTCTTACGGTGTGCCAAGAATTCATCCTGAAAAAGTTATCAACTTGTACATGGGTTATTTACAGTGTAGTTTTTGACCAAGAAATTTGGAATAAACCATTTTAAATCTTGAAAAGCAAGGTTAAATCTATTGAATGTAGTGTGCAGCAAGCTTATTGGAGATCTTACATTTTCAAAGACTTGTAAGTATTTTTCTATCGGCAACAATTAGCCAATTAGCCCGAGAACTTTGAAGTGGTCTCCAAAAAGGTTTGAAACTGGCTATCTATTTGTTGGAACAGTTCAGCTGCACTCTGGATGTTTGCTAACTGGTTTTGAACTAATCATGGGATGAGTTGTCTGTAATATCTGAACTAATTCTAAGTACAAAACTTCTCTTGAGGCTCATGAAGAGCAGTCGTTGTTAGGTGCTTCACATTGGCCAGTATCCTCTGTCCTCCGTCCTGAGAGACTGGCCGTCGGAACTCGATATCATTCAGACCTATTTCCTCCATATCACTAATAATCGGTGGCTACAAGTTGGCAGGGTCGGCCCTGCACTGCCCCACCCATTAGTGAGATTAAACGTCTTCTCCAGTGGCCATGTGTGTGTGGCTATCGTGGCAGAAGCCAGCAGCTCTCCACAGTGACAACCACTCACTCTCCGATGGGGGCATTACTCATACTCTTCAAGTAGTGTCAGTCTTCCGGCGTTTTAAGTCCTCGATCACTCATCTACCTCTAACTCTGGATTAAACAGTGCAAATGGCTCAAGAAGTTCATTACTGTCAGAAAAGTAACTATTAATAAATTAACTTTCTATTTACTACTTTAACAGACGAGTATTTTAGAGTCATTTTTGTTTTATTACAAATTGTAGGACTTTTTTTTTTCTTTTTTTTTAAATATCGGACTATCCTAATTTAACTTCTTGATCTAAATGCATTTCTGAAACTTTCTTCGTAGTCATTTTTTGTAAACTTAATGACCTTGAGAAAAAATTTACTGTCTTCAGTGATATGTCGAAGAAACTATTAAAAGCAGTGCGTATTGAATTTATTTGCCTCTGTCCTACTCGGCATGTTTCTGTCTTTATTATTCACTTTTGTGTTAAACATTTGCAGATTTTCCTCAAGAAAAAGCAAGCAATGTTCACTTTTTTAACAAAGTATGGTTGTTTACTTAGTCTCAAGTGTAATATATATATATTTCTCGTCTTAAATTATTAGT